>JAVXUO010002298.1:287500-290238 GCA_033065855.1 Escallonia rubra | reverse complement strand
GGACATAGAATTGGAAATTGATTTGGGCAATGCAATGATGATGGAGATTTGGGTTCTGAAGCAGTTGAGATCGAAGAAGGAGAATATGGAAATTAAAGCCCGACGCCCATTTTTTCCCTGAGAATTATGTTTGCAGTTTTTGTCCCTCCCGAAATAAGTTTTTTTTCTTTTCAAAAATGCAGTTTCCTTCTCTCTTTAATCAGGAGAATTGCATTAAAAACAAGAGATTATGCACACACATAATCAAACAAAAAAAAAAAAAAACAAATTTGCCATTGAAGACGAAAAATACTACAAGCGTATTACAAACAATAACAATCAATAACTACACAACTATAATCTAGGTCTACCACCTCTCCTAGCATGCTACTCGTGCGGGATATAAGCCAGCCATTTTAAACAAGTATTTATGCTTCCTTAGCGAATTATAGCTGTGAAGCTATTAAACCAATACTCACCTGCTTCCTTCGACAAGCCAACATTTGAGCCGAACACAAGTAACTTGGGGATGAATACAGCTTCAATAATCATAAGTTTTGGATTAAGATGTGATTGACATTTAGCGTGGCCTGGTTAATGATAATCTAATTTTTTGTTTCCAAATAAACCACAAAGATGTAAATATCCTATTGCGAGATAAAATTATTTGGATCGAGGGAGAGTATCTTGGAACCCAAGCGATCAACCACACTCCACACAAGTAGTGCCCTCATTTGTTTGAGGAAAAAATATAAGTAGAGAATGGGCTGACCAAACTATACAAAGGCAATGAATGACATGCTTAGAAAAAATGAGTAAGCGTTTCAGAATTATTTTCACGAAAGACACAGATTACGACTACTAATTCTTAACCGACGAAGAAAGGTATGTAATGAAACTTTAACAAGCGTTTGCTAGAGAAAAAAGTGAAATTTAAATGAAATAGGAAGAGACCAAATAAACTTGGGGGACTTTAACAAGAATAGATACTGCTGGACTGGAGTAACATGGGTCCCGGACAAGCTAAGTGTCTTTCTGCTGATCAAGAGCATCATAAAGAGAGTATACAGAAACATCTTCACTTTGAAAAAATTAAGTAGACCTTCTAATCCTCGCAGTCTGCCCTCGATATGCAAGTGCTTATGATATTACGCTGACGTGCATATGAAAATTTTGGTTTTTTCGAGTCGTCATCTTATTTCTAGGGTCCAATAATATAATCAAACGAAAATAAGAAAACCCTGAATTTCACTCTAGATCACCAATTATGCTTTCTCATCTGTGGTACCCTAGATACATATTCTGGCACTAAATTAAGCACCTCGTTATACCCTTAATAGGTCTATACTTGTTTTTATTAGTATTGGTGTTTTTTCCGTAATTCTACTTAATTATTAGTTTGAACTAAAAAACAGAGGCTGAGCGCATGGCTTATGTACCGTAATCGGGATTAAACCTCATAGTTCCTACCTTCGAGGAAGTGACCTAAACTATGTTATTTGATTTTATAAAAATAGTTATGCAATTAGATACCATCGAACTAAGTACCGATAAACAGTTTTTTTTTGTTATCAAAGACACAGCTGTGACATATTGCAAGATAAGTCTAATCCGCTTCTTAGGAAAATTAAACTTCCTCATAGTCGCTTTCAAGAAGCCCCATTGAATACTATCATAAGCTTGGCATAATCAACTTTAAGTGTTGTCTACCCCACTTGACTAGACTTTCGAGTTTAAACGATGTTTGTGAGTTCTTGAGCTATTAAGATGTTATAAATGCTTCCTTATGAATCTCTACCCGTTTAGCACCACACACAAAAAAAAGTTGTTATAAATTGATTATCTAACTGCAAATGCATTTTGAAACTGAAATACAAGAGTGGTCATGAGCTCTTTCAATTGGTTAGCAAGGATTTTAGAGATAATTTTGTAGACATTGTTGCAAAGACCAATTGTCCTATAAGCATGTGGTGAACTTACATCTTCCCTCTTAGGGACGAGTTTGACATATTTATAATTTGTCTCACTTAACAAATTTCGAGAGTTCATGGAAGATAAAATTGCTTTAATAAATGTCCCATCAGCTTTAACATATATAATTGTGGCTGGGATCCATTCGGTCCCGGTAATTCAGTGGAGCAATGTCCATTGTGAACCTCAGTCCTGGAAGCATTTATTCAATGAAACTACTTTGTCTGAACATAGAGTTGTTAAAAGAGCATTAATAAAAAAAAAACAAACTGTTGGAATGAACCTGCACTAGATTGATTTTGGGCGAACCTATAAATGTTGGAGAAATAATTGACAAAGCAGATACCCATTAATTCTGAGGGTTTAAGACCCGATATATTCCATTCCAATTTCTTCTTAATAACGTAAATGTATCGAACCACCTTCTATCACCCTCAATCGCCCACTTGGGTTCGACTTTCTAAGCCCAAAACATTAATTTGCAGTAACGGAGCCAATCCAAATGTTGTCTCGATTTTCGATGCGTATGTTGCGCATTTCGGTTTTGCAAGAGAGATCGAGGGTGTGGGAGTTGTTTTTCTGTACCTTCAATTTTAGCAAGAATAGTGTCAATTGTTTCTTTTTTTTCGCAGGAATCATGATCTCCTCATAATCTTTCCCAGGCAAGTACTTGGAACAGAGGTGAATCGATAACCACAGTAGACCATGCCACTTCTTTAACATCCTAAACCTTTCAGATGTAGATGTAGAAGCCAGAATAGTTTGAATTTAGGGAATATTTTTGAAAT
>JAVXUO010002298.1:0-282500 GCA_033065855.1 Escallonia rubra | reverse complement strand
TTATTACTGCGTAGGATTGCTCTGGACTCCCCGAGCTCACTTGGGTAAGCAGAGGAGCTTTAATACGCTCATATACCTAAAAGAAGAAAATAAAAGTGGGTTGAGAATTTCATAATCTAAGTTACCACAAAACTGCACAATAACGACATAAATAAGCACATACGAAATAATCAGTAAGAGAGTTTATTTTTCCATTTTTGTTGTTTTGGAGTGCGAGTGTGAGTGTGTGTTTATGCGTGTGATGGGGCGGTGGGGGGGGATCACAATGTATACACCATCTCTTCAAAATTAAACACCACAAACGGTATATCACAAGAATTTGGGAGCCAATAATCCAAATATAATGCATATTCATCAGAAGAATATTCAAGAACAAGGCGCTAGATAAGGTTGATCTCCTATCAATGGAATTGTAAATTCACCAGAAGGCAGAGGAAAAACATATAACGACCAAGTCCACGTCCCCACCACTGGGAAATGCCTCCATCAAAGGCTTGGCTAAGTACGTACTAAGTACGTACTTGTTAGATCCTTGACATGATCTTTAAGGCTATCTCAAACACTAGGTACCTGACGTGGGACAGGGTGTTACAATCTCCCCACCTTTAGCCTTAGTGTCCCAGCTGAAGTCCAAAGTTTAACCTTATCAGGCATAACCCAAAATTTTCCTGTCTAGCCAATGTTGGATATAGCAGGCTCAACTGTCGTTTGCCCGACCATGTTCTTGATGTGGCATATACCTGGCTTGCCTTCTTTTCTCCCAACCATTAGCACCGACTAGACAACACAGCCCGAGCTTTTGAGAGTCGGTACAAAGCGCAAGCGCATGCAAGCTTAATCGAAGAAAAGCACAACATGCCACAAAAATGATATTTATATAGTCTTGAAAGTAACAAATTCAGCTGTATATCAATAAGCACAGCATTTCACAGCAAAAGTTCTGATAATCATTTCTCCAAATTCAGCCATTTTCAATCATCGTTTGGCAACTAGAGACAAAGCACAGGTAAAAGAAAGCAAACATCCAAGATGCAAGTATGCAACAAAAGTTCCCAAGTATTATAAAAAGAGATAAATATGTCGTTGACCAATGAACTATAAAACAAAATTCACTTCAGTCATTAAACTTCGATTTGTGATTAAAGTGACCACTGAATCCTTCAATTGATCCCAATTGGGTCATCTGTCAACTCCAGGCATCCACAGACCCATTAACTCCCTTAAGTCAGAGAAAAATTCGCACTTTCTTAATTTCTTATGTTCTGCTTGACTTTAACTTCTTATTCTTCTTGTCCCTTGACTTTTACTTCTATTTCTTCTTCTCCCTCCGCCCAGCTAGCCACCCGCAATCCACCACCACTACCCATAGCTGCATTTGCTACCCACCCCAACCAAGCCTCGCCACCCCCCTCCACCAGCACAACCAAGCAGCCTCCCCACCCAAGCCTTGTCACCCAACACCACCACGACCAAGCCTCCCCACCAATCACCACCACAACCAAGTTGCTTCCCCACCCATTACCACCGCAACACCTTCATCACATACCCCTCCACAACTTCATAGCATGTGTGTGATTGTGGGTCAATAAATCAGTGTGTGCGTGCGTCTGATTGTGGGTCAATTAATCCGTCTGTGTTAGTGGTCTGTGCGTGTGATTGTGGGTGAATTCAATCAATCAGTGCGTGTGTTTGGCGGGGTATGTTTGATCGTGGGTGAATTCCACCGGTGTATGTATGCGCACCCGCGGGGGCTTGCGTGACCGTGGGTGAATTCAAGCTGTGTGTATGTGTGTTTTTGGGTGAATACAATCGGTCTGTGTGTGTCTAGGTGTGAGTGTCTGGGGGTATGATTGTCTGGTGATGCCGTGGTTGTGATTGTTGGTGGAGCGTTAGTTGTGCTTGGTGGTTAATTGTAGTGTTGGTTGGTGCCTTGGTTGTGCTTAGTAGTTGGTGGTGGAGCCGCAGCTGTGCTTAGTGGTTGGAAGTAATGTTGGGTTGGTGCCATGGTTGTGCTTGGTGTTGGAGCCGTGGCTATAGCTTGGTGGTGATGTTGGTGCCGTGGTGGCGGCGTTGTGGTGGTGGTTGGTTGTGTTGGACTTGCAGGGAAAATCTAGTGCATAGCGGCAAGTAGCGTTTCAGTGATCTGGAATAAGAAAGAAGAAAGTAGAAGAGGGAGAATGAGAAAAGAGAGTGACAAAATTGCCCATGGATTAAGCCACTTAACAGACTTGGGGTTGACAAAAGCTAACGGAATGACTTAATTGGAAAAATTGACGAGTCCAATGGTCACTTTGACACAAATCGACATACAGTGACTAAACTGAAATTTGCGTTATAGTTCAGTGGGCAATGGCGTATTTAACTGATTAAAAAAAAAACATAACCCTAACAAAGGGTAGATAGTCTTCCTAAATGCACATCATTCTAATGAGTCAACCATCAAACATCCAAAAGACACAACGAAGCAAACGTCTCAAGATAATTAAGGCAATACTCCTTGTCCTCCTCCCCAAAGTCTTCCTCCACCTCATCTTCTTCATCTACAAGGTAGATTGGACGTGTGGAGCAGGACCAACCTGAATTTGGTGCAGGTTGTGTTGCGAGTCTTCCAGCGGCCCTTGATGTTGCCCTTGAACTATAAATAGCTTCCATGGACCCTAAAGTCTTATAAACAATTTTCTTATATTACAGAAAATGGTAACCACAATTTTTGGTCAAGTTAGTCAGCCTTAATACAAATTGTCAAGAAAAGAGTCCCAATTTTTTTTTTTTAAAAGGGGTGAAACTATATTAAAAAAGCAGGCTATAACAGGGCTTTGGGTTTAAGCCACAAAGCGTGGGCTTTTTTGGGTTTCTTTGAAGGGGCTGCGCATAACCTTAAGCGAAGGGCTAACAGTGGGCTTCGGGCGGAGGCACAATAACTACGCCTGACACCATCTGTAACGAACCAAGTCACGGCCCCACCACAAGGCAATGCACGCCTTAAAAGGGCTAAGCCTAGCAAGTATTTATAACATCCTTGACAAGGTCTTTTAAGGCTAATCTCAAACACTAACATATCCAATGTGGGATGGGGTGTTACAGAAAACTTCATGCACGCCATTATTAACATGAAACTGTAAAGCCTTGACTGACGGAAAAGGCTGATCATTTCAATCAGTCTAAAATTTGCGCAGTTGTAAGTGCGACTAAGCATCAGTTCTGTAGGACTAGAATTACATGCTACAAAACAGAGGATTCTGAATACTTCCAGTGGTCAGCTAATTGCAATAAGTTGCTTTGCTGTACCTATTCTCTCTTCCTTCCTCACAAATGGTAGATCAACTAAGAGGCAATAGACATGAAGTCCAGGTTTGCAAGGCACCTGCTACAAACCTAATCCGAGACCATGCCCCAGCCCTGGGGGTGGCAAGGGTTCCCTAGAGAGAGAATTTTAAAGAGAGGCTGCTTAATACATGGGATTCTACTTAAGCACACAAAAAAAAAATAAAAAAATCAGAAAAAGATAAAATTCGGTAAAGCAAAAAAATAGGCACCTGCTGATGAGTATCGGTCATAGATAACGTCAATTGTAGAAACACCTTAACAGTAGCTAAGACAACAGCACCATTTGCATGTTGTAGCCTATCTTCAAGAAGATTCATAATGTCAAATATCTCATTGCTGTCAGCGGGTGCATACTTAGAAAGCAATTCAAGAACAATGCATTGTGCCCACTCACTGAATTCCTTGATCCTGCACACGAAAAAAGTACAAGAACTAAAGGACTTCCTTTACACACCAAATATCAAACAAGTATTACGAGGAACAAAAGAGGAGCACTAACTCTGCTTTTTCTCTTATTTTTCTTTTTCATGTTCCCCTTTCTGGTGGTGGGGAGAAAGAATAAACAAGTATTATCTGTACGTTCGATTCACATTTATCACACTAGTTGTAATTTAATCAACATAGTAAAGGACGTAAATAGTGATTTTGCAATTTCACTTTGTTATCCATTATTTGGAAGCCTCTTATATTTGCAACATCTACTGGATGGACAACTACGCCACAATCCACACCCACAAATTTCGATGTTCTTTTGACCAGGTCAAAAAGAAGTTTGCTTGGTTTAATAAGGACAAGTCCTTCGAATTGGCATGTATCTAATTTGGGTGGTCAGAGGGCGTAAACTTTCTCTTCTCTTAGACGTGAAGTACATTAAAGAAACTCACCTCTAAAGCTGCAGTGCCGTAATGCTTCGTAGACAAGTGACATTGAAGTTTTGAAGCAAGTAAGACCCTGTTTCAAATGGCGACCGGACCCCTATTACATAGACGCCTACGATCAATTTTTCAGGAAGGGTTGCACTGTCTTCTGAGCAATTGAAGGCTTTGTTTTTTTCCACTTTGTTCTGTTTGCTTTCTTTAATAGCCTTAGCAGTTCTTTTTATTAGGTCCTCTATACCTTCTCATGCCAACAGGTTCACCCGTTCTGGTGGTTTCTTTCTTACCTATCAGAAGTAATTTTTGCGAAGCTGTCCCTTCCGCTGACGCACCACCTCCCCCCACCACCGCCATGGTGGCCTGGGCCCTTTCATAAGTAGTCAGAACGAAAAATGATGCAGAGATAAATAAGATGGCACAGGAAATGGATACGAATATCATGTGTAAATGAAGTCACAAGAATTGCTATATTCTTTCCACTCTGCTGAAACTGAACAGATATAATTATCTCAAATTAAGGGAAATGAAAACCATCACAACATTATGCATCCCTAATTTTCGTTTTAAGGAGCTAAATCATGATTTCTTCATTTACACCTGGCCTTATTAGAGAAGGACACATACATTCTGGTCGCATTTTCTGAACTAAACAAGACTCAAAAACAGATTCTTTCATAAAAAAGCATCATAAGAGAAAAGTGAGGTTTATTTGGTAGTTTTCAGTCTCAATATCATGATAGCAACGTGCAAGAAGAAGAGGTCTTTCATTGTTATTCTTGTTGTTTAAGAAGAGGTCTTTCATTGTTATTCTTGTTGTTTAATAAAGTATAAAGAGGTCTCTTTGTTGCACACTCCTTTGTTCTAGTACTAATATTAAAAGGGTTTTCTACCAACCAAAAAGCAAACACCCTAGACTCAGGCGTGTAGCATTTTAAACTTAATTCGAGGTCATGATTCTAGAAGCTAATGTCCACGGCATACAACATAGATGGTACCTGTTTAAAAGGTAATATATAACTGGTTTGCTAAGCAAGACTTCTCTCTCCCTCGATGCTTCCTCAGAGGCAGTAGCTTCCAAGCTCCAAATCTCTTGTAGAGCACATAAACAGTTTGCAACCACCTGGAAGGGCATAAAGAGAGCGCAATGGTCAAGAAGCCGGTATCAAAATGATATATTGCATAGCCTGACATAAAAGGTGGTGTTCACAAAATTTTGATTTGCGAATAAATTCAATAGAAATTAACTGAAATTTATGTCAAGCCAATATTCCAACCCTAAACGTTAGGTAAAAAGTAACTACACTAAGACCTTCAAACAAGTATAGCCCGAACTTATGAACTTCTGACATCATTTGCACAACATGGCTACTGTTAGACTCAAAATTCAACTCTCAAGCTTGAGTGCTTGACTAACTACTTGTGGCGTTAAATATTTCATTCATTTCTTTCTAATTACATATTTCATTCTAAGCATCCATAAAAGTCATCTTTATTTATCATCGAATATATCCACCTGCCACGTGCATACATTTTCCTTAGATCACCATAAGACACAAAGCTCTCGTGTGTGGATCACTAAGGTTTCCTTTTATTCTTATTTTAGTAGTGCATCGCTTTATCTGTCTGTAGACACGTCAATGTAATGAATCTTAGTCAACAAGAACATCTCAAGACTGGCTTACATGCAAGCATCAACAATTTAGCATCTCTCACATTCATTACTAGCAGCCAATGGGCAATGCTTTGTAATTTAATAAGTTCCATGGCATTCATATCACCAAATACCAGTTCGTTTACCTTAGTACGGATATCATTAGTATGCTAATAGGAAGTATCACCGCCATGCATAAACTTAATTCCCTCGTTCCTGCACGCTAATTGAACTGCTAATAAAAAATTAACCATCCGCTTAGTCCTGGGGACAAGCTATTCGACCAGAGTTTCCAAGGCGCATGGTAACTTTGTCATCGTGGATCAACTTAAGTTTGCTGATGTCAACTCAAAATTCATGTATCATCTAGCAAAATTGTGCACTCTTCCTAGATATGAATTAGGTGATGCGCTATCTAGAGACCAATGCAAATAAAAGCTCAGCCAGTTCACTCCCACTACAATTACACTATTTTCAGCACACTACAACACTTTAAGCCATGTATCAAAACAGCTTATAATGATTACATATTTAAGTTCCCCCTTTTTCCTTCAGAGTTTTCTCTAACAAATGCTACAGAAGTATCGATTCCAAAATTAAACAACCAAAAACAATCAAATTAACCAACTTATCCTTACCTGAGCATCGGGGTCATTAAGCATCAAATGCTTGAGCGTTACTGGAAAATCAGCATCCATACACGTCGATGATGATATATGATACAACTTCAAAACTCCAACCGCCGCAACCATCCTCACATAGCTATTCCCATCCTTCAACCCCGATCCCAACGGCCCCACCAAGTACTCCACCAGATTCGCCACTCGCAGCGTGCACAAACTCCTCAATGCCAGCCCCCGTATCATCGGATCCTCGTCCTTACAGTCCCTCTGGAGAAAATTAATCGTCAGGAGCGACAAGTCCGGATTGTACCTCGCATAGTTCCCCACGTACAAGTAACACATCTTCTTGAGCACGATGTCGGACGTCGCCGAGCACATCACCATCTCGCTGAAGACGGATGACACGTCGATCCCGATCGTCATGTAGGAGATCACCTTCTTGAAGAGCTCGCGCTTAGAGTCGTCCGTCCCCGGCGCGCGGCTCCCCGCCAGCTGCCGGAGCTGCATTTTCAGATCCGAAACTTCCCCTTTGCTGTCAACATTCGGGTTAGATTTAGGGTTAGAGTTAGAATTTCCGGTGCCATTAGATTCCGCGCGCGCAGTGCTTGAAAAAGGAAGTGAGAAATGAAGTCGTTTTGCCATCTTAATCTGATCAATAACAACCACTCTTACATAAATGTGTGTCTGTTTGTAATTTGTGTGCGCGTGTGTGTGTTTGTTTTGTTGAATTAGCATAATTTTGGCTGCCTTGTGAGTGCGTGGAACTGTATATATGTTCACATACTTAAACGTGTTGTGTGTGTCTTTTTTGTTTTAAGTATATGTAATTAGGGATACTTATGACAGTTTTTCTTGAGTACTCCGTCGGGAGTGCGTGTGTGTTCGTGTGTGTGTGTGAGAGAGAGAGAGATTAGTACCCGGAGGGGTGAGAAGGGGGAGGGGAGCGGAGAGATTGAGGTGGAGGAGCCATTGAAGAGCTCAATTTGAGACGGAGCGAGGTGATCTGAGGTTTTCGGCGATGAATTTTTTATGCTGGATGGTGTGTGAGCGAGATCGACCGAGTGCGAATCTGAGAGGCGAAGACGATGATGACGTGCCTTCCTTTCTTCTGCTCGAGAAATAGTTTAATGTGACGCTGACGTGGTGTCGCTGCCCAATTACATTGTAACAATTTGCCACGTAACCTTCAAAATCTGCTGTAGCCGTTTTCTTCGTGGATACTAACCCTTTTTTTTTTTTTTGTTGTCGAAAATAGAACTGCATTTCAAAAGGTTAGTACAAGAGTCAGTATTTAAAGCTGAGATACAAGGAGAGTAAGTAAGGATCTCAGAAACAGAGATATAGACACCATCCGTCTAATCTACTGTAGCACATGATTATTTTTATAAGTTGTAGATACAAAAGGTCAAGAGCTACAAAAAATCTAACAGGTCAGCCTCTAACTGTACATGCATCCTGAGTGATCAAAAGATATCGTCCTGCCACATGTGCAAGAAGAGTAATGATCCGTGAGATGATAGTAGTCTTGAGAGAGCTGCAGCAACTGTGAAACAGACTGAGAGTCTGATTGATATCAAAATAGATGGGTTGTAGTCGGATGGATTGCCCCTCATTCCCTATGCTCAGAGATTCAAAAGTGTCAGAGTTAGCATGCAATGTCACATATAAAAAATCTTTCTGTAAAAAGCCCATTGGCAAGTATATAACAAAGAGAGCATATATGCTTCATGTTTGGAAGTAGAAAGGAAAGAACGAAGGTGCCAATCAATAATGAGATCATTATTTGTGGTAGCTAGAATGATCAGGCACGCTGATCTTGTAGATCCCAAGAATGTTGACTGAAAATGAACGTTAATGTTGGCAGGGAGGATAGGTATTTGTTCAGGTGGGATTGTGTGCATACGGGGGGGCCCCAAAGAGGATATGCGCCTTGTATGTGGATAGTGAATACTGGTTGGGTGCGTTCTTGAGTAGCCTGATGTCTGTAGCATATTGATACCGTTTTTTGTGAGCATGGAAGCTTGGGAGATGATCTGGAGGGGCCCTTTATTGTTGGTGCGAAATACCACCTCATTACGGTATAACCAAATATACCAAAGGATGCTGAAAAAAAGAATTTGGGAATAGCGGTGATGGCCTTTTGTATGGGGGTTGGGAGTGATCCAAGCTATCAGCCACTCCTTGAAGGAGGGTATAGGTATGGTTGTTAAAATACCCAAAGTACTGCCGAACCAAATATTACGTAATTGCGGACATGAATAAAATAAGTGCTCAGACGTTTCGATGTCTTGATGGCAAAGCTGACAAGACGTATCCAACAGTATTCCTTTGCGGCTTAGAGAGCTTAGAAGAGGGAGGCGATCCCAGAGAAGTTGCCATAGAAAGTAGAGTAGTTTAGGAGGGACTGGGAGCGCCCACAAGTTCTTCCACACTGTCGAAGAGTCTCTGGGGATGGAAATGTCCAAGTGCTTGTGGGCATATTGTAGATTGTAGGCAGAGCTAACAGAGAAACTTCCCGTAGGATTCGCTGTCCAGATCACTTGATCAGGACATCCTCCTTGTGAGACGAAAATGTCCAAGATGTGTTCGGTAACATGGTCAGGAAAAATGTTGCGGAGGAGGGATTCATCCCATGTACCATCCTTTATGTAGTTTGCAACGAGTTCATCTGAAGGCTGGGTAACTTGGAACTGTTGTAGATAAGGAGGATCCATGGAAGGTAACCACAGATCTTTCCATATACGGATTTGTTTGCCATCCCCAAAACGCCGTTGCAGGCTTGGTAAGAGAATATCCCGACCCTTTAAGATTCCCTTCCACCCCCAGGAAGCTCGAGAAATAGCTTGAATTGATAGGAAGAACGAAGATAAGGGGCCAGATGGTTCGTTGAGGATACACCAACTTAGTTTAGCAAGCAAAGCTGTATTGAATAGGTGGGAGTATCAGAAACCAAGGCCACCAAGGTTGGTAGGAGCACAAATAGTATGCCATTTGATCCAATGAATCCCTTTATTGTTTGGGTCCCCCGACCACCAGAATCGACTGAGAATGGAGTCAACTTGCTTACAAATATACATGGGAAAAAGGAAAGTTTGCATATGGTAGGTTAGGAGAGAGGAGATGACTGATTTGATAAGAGTTGCGCGACCGACCTGTTGAGAAGAAGGCTCTTCCAGCCCGCACAGCGGAGCTGGACCCGTTCAAGTAAATGGTGAAAGAAAGAAGTCCGATGTGTAACTATATCTAAAGAGGTTCCAAGATATTCACCCATGACAGTTTGGATGGGAATTCCTAATGTAGAAGAGAAGAATTTTGCTAATATGGGTGTGGTGTTAAGACTGAAAAATAAGGTTAATTTTTAGAGATTTAATTGTTGACCAGAATCCGATGAGTATGAGTTAAGGAGAAGTTTAAGAAGTTCACAACAGAGCGGTGTAACGTGAAAGAAGAGGATAGAGTCATCAGCAAAAAGAAGATGATTTATGGGAAGAGAATTTGGTGAAATGCGGAGGCCAAGAATACCGTCGTAATGTTAGGCTCGGAGAAGGAGCTGAGAAAGAACCTATGAGCAGAGAATAAACTAGACCTGGCAAACGGGTATACCCGTCGGGGTACGGGTAAAAACCGATCGGGTCCGGATAAAAACGGGTCGGGTAAATTTTACCCGATTTTTTTCGGGTAGACTTTTCCTAGATCCGTACCCTACCCAGGCGGGTAGGGTATTACCCGCGGGTAAAACATTAAATTTTACAATTTTTTGGAAACAACTATTAATTTCTTCTTAAATGTTTTCTTCTCCTTCCTTTCTTCTTTTATTACACAAAATCAGATCTTCAACATTGCTAATTACTACAATAATCAATCTCCATTATGATCTATTACACAACAAACATAAAATCAAGATCAGGAATCATGAATATACAAATATACAAATATAGGACTAGGAAAAAAAATTCAAGATTAGTAGAACTAGTGGCGACGGTCAACCATAGATCGATATTGCCGATTACAATAATCGATCACCATTAACATCTATTACACAACGTCGATAAAATCAAGATCAGGATTCTTGAAGAAACAAAAAAAAAAAACGGAAACAAATAAATACAAGGTCACGATTCTTGA
Source organism: Escallonia rubra (assembly GCA_033065855.1). NCBI lineage: Eukaryota > Viridiplantae > Streptophyta > Magnoliopsida > Escalloniales > Escalloniaceae > Escallonia > Escallonia rubra. Next base: position 271,899 of record JAVXUO010002298.1, on the reverse strand, counting down.
ATAAAGAAAAAAAAAAAATACAAGATCAGTGATCTTGTGGCGACGATCAACACTCAACAATAGATCTGGCGAAGGAGAGAAGATCGGCGATGGAGAGAAGGTCGGCGACGGAGCACGGAGAAACGATCGGCGACGAAGAGACGAAGGCTTATGGTCGGTCACTCGATCGGTGGCTGCGGTATCAGATTGACGGAGTGAAGGCATGAACGGTAGTGGTGGACTGGTGGTAGATCTCGAACGAGCGGCGGCGGCAGAGAAGAACAAGCGGCGGCGGCGGCATGAGAAGTGAGAAGAAGGGTGAAGACTGAAGAAAAATGAAAGTGAGAGGCTTTAGGGCACAAATGGCTATATTTATAGTTTGAAAAACGGGCAAACCCGGGTAACCCGTAAACCGATCCGAAACGACCCGAAAATTACGGGTCGGTTCGAGTACGGGTCTGATTTTCGCGGGTAGTAAATATTGGTACCCGTATCCGGGATTTTTGTCCGGGTACGGATCGACCCGCGGGTACGGGTAGTTTTTTGCCAGGTCTAGAATAAACAGAAAGGGGGATAGGGGATGTCCCTGACGCACTCCACATCTAGGAGTGAAAAATTCAGTTGGAGTACCGTCAATGAGTATGGAATAGGAGACCGTTGTGATACACTGCATGAGTAGTCTTATCCATTTGGAGGAAAACCCATATTGTTGTAAAATTGCAGCAATGAAATCCCAACGGAGGCGATCAAACGCTTTACTCATCTCCATTTTGAGGGATCCAAAGGCCCTTGCACCCTGTTTTTTTAGGCGAATCTGATTAGATAGTTCCTGGGCTATCAGGATACTATCCGAGATGTGACGGCCCTTTGTGAAAGCATGCTGATATGGTGATAACAAAGAAGGAATATGGTTTTTGAGTCGGTTGCAGAGGACTTTAGCAATGATCTTATACAAAGTGTTGCAGAGGCTGATGGGCCGAAACTCCCCGGGATGAGTAGGGCTGTCAGTTTTGGGAATGAGAGTTAAGTAAGTACGGTTGACTTCTTTCAACATATAGCCGGAATGTAAAAAGGATAGCACCGCTATAGTGAGAGATTGACCCATGAATTCCCAGCATTTCTGATAGACTAACGGTGGAAAACCATCCGGACCCGGAGATTTGAGAGGCTTTAACTGGAATACTACTTTTTTTATTTCTTCAGCAGTGAAGGGTAAATCCAGTTCCTCTTGTTGTTTTGAGGTTAATCGGGAAGATATGAGACCTACTGTGTGTAGTTCCCGATTTTCTTGTGAAGTATATGTAGGAGCTAGAATAGAGGTAAAATGTTGTGTGAAACAATCTTGAAGTTCTTTGAGTGAAGAGCAGGGAAAACCAGAGGAGTGGAGAATGCCTAAAAAATTTCGTTTTGAGAGACTTAGCCGAGCAGAAGCATGAAAGAATTTTGTGTTGCGATCACCCAGAGTGAGCCAATTATCCTTCGATCGTTGTTTCCAATAAATTTCCTCACAATCGAGCAGCAAGTTAAGTTGATCATGTAATTGATTTGTCTGAAAGATGGCCAATTCAGCTGGCAAAAGAGCTTCGATACACGGTAATTGAGTTCGCATTTGTTGGATACGTAAAGCGATATTGCGGGAATGTGGGGTATTCCATGAAGAGAGAGCGCGAAGAACCAATTTGTGGAGTTGTACCATGCGGTACAGAGGGGTGCCAGAGATAGAAGTATTACTCGTAGTTCTAAGAATGTCAAGACCGTCGGTGTGTTGTAGCCGAATGGCTTCAAAACGTCGAGGGCGGGGAGAGGAGATAATGAGAGGTTGGGAATTGAGAAGAATGAGAGCATGGTCAGATCCCTGGATGCCCAGATTGAGAGTAAGAGCCCTTGGATGAGAGATGAGCCAGTCCATATTTGAGAGACATCGATCAAGTTTTGCAAAAGTGCAATCAGAGCAATTGCGACCATTAGTCCAGGTGAAAATGGGGCCCGAAGAGGGCACTTCTACTAGCCCATGGTTCTGAATAAAGAAACTAAAATGTGAATGACCTGGAAAGTGAGAATGATGACGTCCCGTTTTTTCGGTGGCATATAGGACTTGATTAAAGTCGCCTATCAGGACTAAGGGTCCCGAAGTTGTCGTAAGAAAGTGGCTGGTGAAGTTCCACGTTGCTAGTCTCTTTTTAACCAAAGGATGTCCATACACGAAACCCGATGTCCAGAGTAAGGTGTTATTTAGAGAGAGGGTAAGGAGGATCAGATGTTTGGAGATGACCAGAGGAGTTCCTTCAAAAGGGTTTCCATCCCACCCAAAGTCCGCCTTTGGAACCTTTGGGATTGAAGCCGGAGAATCGGATGAAACCTTCTTTACAGAAAATCCGAGAGACAGTTTCAATAGAAGATTTGGTTTCTTGGAGGAATAGAATATCAGGTTGGTGATGCTGGATCAGCTGTTTGGTTGTACGAACTGTCCGAGGTTGACCCAAACCACGGCAGTTCCAGCTAAGGATTTTCATTGAGTCTAGAGGGGTTGTTCTAGGACAAACCCCGAAGCCTGTTTAGAGAAGGAGCAAGAAGGAGAGTTCATGGAGAGACCCTACTTTTTGGAGACCCGAAGGTAAGAAAGTGAGGACTTTCTTTTTTTGTTTCGTATGAGGAGGACAAACCCACTGTAAGTTGAAGTACAAGAGCAAGGTTTATGGCGGCAAAGTCTTTTCCGGGAAGAGACAACAGAAGTTTCGGCCTCTAGAGGAGACATGTAGTTCTCACCTTGGAGTATTTCTTCATATGGTCTTTTGTTGTTTTTTTTGTTATTGGAGAATGCATAGAAGGGACGAGGTAAAAACAACCTAATAGTAAACGGAAATTCTGGTTCCGAAGCCATAGAAATGAGAATTATCTAAATTAAACTACTCAAAGTCTCAGTTGCCTGTTCAAAAGCAACAGGATTAAGCTGTGTGAAAATTTCGGTAAAGGCCCGAAAAAGAGCTTCTGAGGAGGGAAAATCCTAAACCCAGAAGTTGTGGTGTACCACATATGGTGAAGAGATGAGAAAATCTTAAACCGTTTAGGTAAGAAAAGAGTCAGGTAATCTAAGCATCTTAAATTCGCAACCTGAAGCACTCGCAGTCCAAATGGGCAGAGGAGTCTAACTTGACTCCCTTGTGTATATGCAGTCCAGAGATCAAGGAATAAGAAACGTAAAGGCACAAAGAAGGCTTTCTGAAGATAAACTACTTTTTTATGTAGCCATATGTGATAAAGAGCAAAGATGCTGTAGGCGAGAGGGAGGCGAAAGGAAGAATAACCTGGCGGAGGCGCCGGACCAATAATACGAAGTCTTTTTGCCTTGGATTGAGTAGATGATGGTTCCATATTTGAAGTGTCCCTCGTTCTTTTGGATGATGTTGAAAAGGTCGAATCAGAATATGAGCCAGAACTTGGATCCGAGTATGCTGTCTTAGAGCCAAAAACCTTCATGTCAAGTGGTATGAGAGCATTGTTGTCATCAGTGAAATCTTTCGGGAAGGCCCCTGCATAGGTAGGTGCATAGTAGCGAGAGCCCATATGTTTAATGTCGAGATTGGATTGCGAACTATGAGCCTGTGGATTGGAATTAATCTGCAGGTGGCGAGTCTCCATGTTGCAGTCCAAGATAAGATTTGAAACAAGCTGAATCATCGCAGGGTCCTTAGGAGATGATGGGTCTTCGTAACTGATGTACGGGTCCAAAAGACGCCATAGAGAAGTGCCCCGATCTGGAGCAGAGGGATGTTGTATCCCATTGCTCTGGGTCAATCTGTCGTGCGTCCTCTGTGCTTGGATGGCATCAGCCATGAACTTTGGGTCTGGGGAATCCGAGGTAGGAGGCATCAGAGTATTATGGTCCATAGGTTCTTTGCCAGGACGATGGAGAGGAGGAGAAGAGGGACCCGTAGGAGGTAAAGGTTGAAAAAGTAAATTAGTGGTTTGGGGGTTAGGTTGTTGGTGGGATTGACGAGAGGATGACGGATCTTGGACTGGATAGAGTGAGGAGGAGTGGTGTAGGACAGAAGAAGAGTTGGGACATGAAGTTTGTAAACCTACTGCTAGAAGCAGTTTTTGGAAAAGGGTTTGGTGGTTTAAGGCCCACTCGTGACCAAACGTGGATAGCAAGTGGAAGAATCCTGGCTCCAAAGGAGTGACTTGGGCAGGTGGATGTGTTACAGTATTTAGTGGAGACCAAGGAATGTGAGGGGAGTGGGGAACCACTTGGTCTAAGTCGGCAATATTCCAAGGCTGAGAAGTGGCCAGAGGTTTTGTGATGTCATTAGGCAAGCTTGTACTGAAAGTTTCAGAACTTGGAGTCGGTGCATCCATGAGAGTAACCGTTGTTACGAGGCTAGGATCATCAGCTAGGTCCTCCATAAGATCATCTTCATCTAGTGCACCTTCAGAAGCTGTGTTAAAACTATCATTTGGAGAGGAAGGTGGCGAAATTGGAGGAGAAAAAGAGGAATATACATAGTGCAATTCAGGTCCAAATGGAGTTTCTATGGATTCCAGTTGAAAAGTCCTGTTGAAATCAGTGTTTGGAAGAATACGTAACATGTCACCATATTACGGTTGGTTGATTTCATACATTGTCGAGTATGGAAAGACTTGGTTTAGTTGATGACGAAGCAGTTCAAAGTCTCGACGGATAACAGAGTCACCTTTGGGACAGCTATGTAGGGTATGCCCAATACAACCACACTTGTAGCAAATTCAAAAAATCTTCTCATACGCACAGATAAGCCAAATACTGCTATGGTCAATGAGATGGAGAAAAACTCCAGCCAGAAGAGGTTTGTTCACTTCAATCCTAATCTGGATTTTGAAATAGTCACGAAACTTCTGTCGTAGGGGAGACCAATCTATGCGAATGACTTCACCCAAAAGATTGCCAACTGTTTGTGCTAGGGGGAGATAGTAGCAGTCACTTGGTATATTAGAAATTTGAACCCATATGTCAGCTGTGGGAAAGGTGATGGAGGCATAGACGAGGTGCGACATCCATGGGCGGAGTAATAAGAGTGCTCCTTGGATGCTCCACGGACCATTGGAGTATACCAGATGAGCTTCATACGCATAGTCAAAATGGAAGAGAAAGATTTTGGGAAGTTTTTCGACTCGAACTCGTCCAAAGAGATGCCAATTGATGTTGAGGATTTGTTGCATCTGATTCTCACTAAAAGTCTAGGTATCACAAATGAATCCTATAAGAATTCGAGAGGAGACGCGACGTTCTTGCATGATTGTATCTTCGTCGACTTGAACTAGGGTACCATTTCGAGTTGGTATACCATGGGGAAGGTTGGGAGGTTGGAGAGGTTCAAGGTTTGGATTAGGTTCAGGCGGTGGATTGAGGTGAGGAGGGGAAGGTCCAGAGGAGGCAGAGTGTTGGGAATGAGAGCTCATGTTGATCGTAAAAAATGGAAGAGATAGAAGAGCTGGAGTTAATACTGAGACCAACTCACTTGTCTTTATGAAAGAAGCATTAAAGGCCGCCGTTTATGTCAGAATGTTGGAGGAAAATGTCAAGATTTGGCAGGGAGATAGGTCAAGGGAGCAAGGAAGAATCTGAAGGTAGACAAAAAGAGAAATGTTGGAAAATGAGAGAGAGAGAAAAGGGTCAGGCGAACCCTTTGATGTTAATTTTTATTTGGAAATGGATAATAACCTTTAGGACGAAGGGAGTGTCTCACTGTCTTTTTTTTGGGTGAAAAGGGAGTGTCTCACTGTCTCGTATGTAATTTTATTTGGTGAACATGAATATGTACAGAAAGGAAGATAGAAAATCACAATAGACAATATGGCAAATTACATTTATATCCCTGAGGTTTGGGTATAATTACAGTCAAGGACAACGAGTTTCAAAATATAACATTCGGTGACCAAACACTTTTAAAATGTATCAGCCGGGTCCATCCGTTAAGATTCCGTCCAAAAATTAGACTTTTTGGATGATGTCATCAATATGTATTTTTAAAATGACGATACTACCCCTTGTACTGTATATACTGAATATTTTTTAAAAAATTAAATTTAAATTTCAAGCCTTAATTTAAAGTCACAATTATGATTTTATTAAAACCCTAATTTGCAAATTAGGATATTATTGAAACCCTAATTTGCAAATTAGGTCCAATCCCTCACCCCCGACAGCCTCTTCCCTCCCCGCCAGCAACCCCTTCCCTCCCCGCCGGTAGCCCCTTCCCTCCCCGTCGGTAGTCCCCTTCCCCGTCGGTAGCCCCTTCCCCGTCGGTAGCCCCTTCCCTCACCCGGCAGCCCCTTCCTTCCCCACCGGCAACCCCTTCCCTCCCCGCCGACAGTCCCCTTCCCTCACCCCAATAACCCCTTCCCTCACCCCGACAGGCCCTTCCCTCCCCGCCGATAGCCCCTTCCCTCACCCCGGCAGCCTCTTCCCTCCCCGCCGGCAGTCCCCTTCCCCGCCAACAGCCTCTTCCCTCACCCCGACAGCCCCCTTCTCCTCCGGCAGATCCACCACTGGTGACGTCGCCGTCGCTCTTCCCCTTCCATCCTTTCTCTCCTCCCCCGCAGCAGGGGTGCGGCGATTGGGGGTTGTCCTTGACCCCGTTCATGCAGAAGTGACAGAAATGGGGTTGGGGGGATGGGGGCGCGGGGGGGTGGGGTGCGGTGCTGGGTGTGGGGAGAGGAAGAATAAACAATAAATTAAGTGGGTAATTTATTTTAAAGTCAGGGGCAATCAAGTCTTTTTGTCAAAACCGTTAAGTATTTTTGTATTTCGTTTGTCAGTGAACATAAATGTTACATTTTGAAACTTTGTATCCTCACGTGTAATTACCCCAAAACCTCAGAGATATAAGTGTAATTTGCCCTAGACAATACCACGAATTAAAAGATGGCCTCTAGTGGGGGATAATAGAAAAAATAAAAAAATAAAAGGTAAGTGAAAATTAGGAGAAATATAATTATAGGTAGTAGTTACAAATAAGGTGAAAGAAAATAATGAAAAAAGAAGTTATAGGCAATTACAAATATGGGGGACTCAAGAAGTCTAATTCGGGGGACAAAAAAAAAAAAATATGAGAATGAAATATTAGAATGAGTCCTGCGTCATTGGGGTCCTGCGTCAGGGTCCTATATGTTTCTCTTTCTAGAATTTTCTAGTTTCGGAATTATAGAGTGAGAAAATAAAATATGAGAATGAGTTCTCTTCTCTTAAAAATAAATTCTCAAGTCTCCTATTTTCAAGGGTTAAGTTGATGATGTCATCAAGCAACACGTGACGTTCCCTAGGAGTGACACTTCATCGATGGGGGTCACAAATGCCGGTCTCCACGAACAGTTGGATCGCATATTCACCCGGCATGTCCCGCACAACATCGCTTGATCTTCTGGTTTGACTAGAAAGACTGACTCACACAACGTCGGTCTGGCCAAAGAACCTCTTGATCTAGCCACTATTCTAAAGCCCTACAGTTCCACAGATGTATAGAGATACAGAGAACTTGATAGGTGTGGTGGAGGATCCATAGGCCCGAGTGTCAGGTGGAATAGGCACGATGCCTTTTAGAAACATGTTCTCGTTCCATAGTGACCCGAGGGTCATGGTCCTTACGGGTGCTGATGAAGAGCCCCTAGAGCCAAAACATGTAGACTAGTCACGCAGACACTCTACTGAAGATATTGTCCCATGGGAGTCACATATATCGTAGGTGAGTCCTTGTGCTGGAGCACGCAGAGCGTGCCAAGATAGTGTCCCCGAGGAGTCGTCTGTCCCACGCACTAAGGTAATGTCCTGGATGAGTCGCCTACCCGACTGCCCGAGGCAGTGTCCCAAATTAATCGCTTAATTGGCGAAGGGGAGTCTTCATGTCTGAGCACTTGGAACTCCTTGACGGAGATAATGTCCTGCAAGAGTCGCATATCCCGCAACAAGTCTTTGTAGTAGAGCATTCGAGTGGCGCCAAGGTAGTGTCTCGTAGGACTACCTATCTGGCGGGATGGGAGTCTTTATGCCGGAGCACTTGAAGCTCCCTGATAAAGATAGTGTCTCGGAGGAGTCGTCTATCCCCATAGGCGAGTCCTTGTGCCAGAGTACTCAAAGCTATCCAAGGTAGTGTCTTGGAGGAGTCAAGCTACCCAACGTGCCAAGGAAGTGTCCCAGAGGAGTTGCCTCGTAAAAAGGGAGTCCTTATGCCGAAGCACTCAGAGCTCCCTGAGGCAGTGTCCTAGAAGAGTTGTCTAACCTGAACACATTCTTGAGAGTGGGTCGAAACATTTTTCACGACCAAGACAAGGTGCAAGGTGTGGTGAAAGGATGGACCAACGCCGGGGTGTAGTAGTATGACAGGTTTCCAAGGGGTGTGACTGTATAAGTAGCGCAGCGTATAGGCGCGACGGGATGTGTGTAGTGCCAGAGGCATGCTCAATCTGACGGTGCGGGGTACGATGGATAACTGTCGTGCATGGCACGTGACATGGGAGCATTCAAGGAAAGAAGTGCCACTGGCATGTAAGATGGGAGATGGCGCTCGGACGCGACGATGGGTGTCACAAAGATGGGCGTCGTGCTGGGGAGACGACGTCCGTACGGGGCGACAGGTGTCGCGGAGAAGGACATCCTGGGGGATGGCATTCAGGTGCAACAACGGGTGTCTCTAGAGGGGTTTCGTGCCGAGGCGATGGCATCCGGGTGCTGCAACGGTTGTCGTGGAGAGGAAGCTTCCATGATGGTTGCGGGTGCATGACGGTAAGCCCTTCAGGGGGGAGGGCCACAGTCAACCCCTTGGGGGAAGGCGTGGGCCGCCCCTTTGGGGAGGACCGCGGCCAACTCCTCAAGGGAAAGCGTAGGCCGTCCCTCGGGGGAAGGGCCACGGTGAACCCCTATGGGGAAGGCGTGGACCGGCCCTTAGGCGTCTCCAACCCTTTCGGGGAAGGTGTGAGACGACCCCTTTGGATGAAGGTTGTGTCTTCAAAAGCTTAAAATATTTTTTAGGCTTTGATCGGCCTTATGCATTGAAATTTAACGATGATATTCCTTGACGTGTCTCGAGACGGGATCCAAAAGTGGTCCGAAAGTGCGTAGCTAGCGAGGATGAGATAAAGCAATTATGAATGATTTTCTAAGAAGATACATTTTTCAGGATCCAAATATTCACCAATTCCCTCAAGAACCTTTAAGATGAAATTCGTCCAATTATCTGCTGAAATGATGAAGAAATAATTTGGCATTAAAAGTGCCAAACCACCTGTTAAGAGATCATGGATTCTAGCGAGAAGATGACAGTTTAAGTGATGAAATTTACCTTTTGCAATTCTCTAGCTAATATGCTCAGCATCCATATCCGAACTTATGTAGGAGTTCATCTCTTTCAGGGAATTCTACGATCTTCAAGTACATAAAATATTTTAAGTCATGGTGCAGTTTGAAAATGTTGTTATTGCTTTGTAAAATTTAGAGGCCATGGGAAAAATGTTTTGAGCCAAAACACAACCACAAAACTAAAAAATATTTATGTTAAGTAGCAATCCTTAAGAACTTTGGGTAAAACAAATAACATGATTAATTGCACTTTACTTTTGGTGTTTATAGATGTTGCCTTTGTTTTAAGTTTTCCCCTCTAGTATCGGTCAATTTTACCTCATTAGAACGTCATTCTTTTTTCGTATGAGATGAAATTAATGTATTTTACATTTTGACTACTTCTGCAAAAACAGTCTACTTATTTTAGTTTCATGAAACAAACTTTTAAACTTTAACACCGAACTGTAGTAGGTGAACACGAGGCACTTTAAGGTTTATAACATTTCTGCGAGGCAAAAACATTGTTGATTCGCAGCATACATCACAATTTTCTCAAACTATTTTACAGAGTATTTAGTGAACAAAAATTATAGCCCATTTGAGATTGATTAAAAAACAGCAGATTCTGTTTAAATCTTAATCAGTTTTGAAAATCTAATTTAATCGGAATCAGTTTGCTGTTTAGCAAAAGTAGTTGTAAATTAGATTAAATCTATAAAAAGTGTTTGGATAAAAAGTACTTAAATCAGTTTCACTATGACAAAATGATCATATAAGACACTCAAGAAACAGTTTTCTAATATCCAAGTAACGTTAACAAAACTTTTATTCGTAAATAACTATAATACCTAGATAAATTATGAAAATAACTATTTATACGCACCTACAGAAGTTGTTACTATTTATTTTTAATTAAAAATACAAACAATCTCACTTTATTGCTTATAGTACGATAACATCCCCGAATTACAAATAAAATTTATCTTAAGCAAAAAAAAAATTATCTAGCAGAAAAGATTACAATATGAGAAGATAGAAGAACTTACAGAAATGGTGTTGAGGAATTGAAGAGGGCGGTTGTATTCCTCTTTGTTAGCCGTAGGAGAAGATTAGCAATAGGAGAAGAGATAACCTCTGGAAACTATCTAATTAATTAAGGGGTATGAGATGTCTTTTTTGTGAAAAGTATGGGGATATGATGGTAAATTAAAAGGTCAAACCTGATTATAGAAAAGTGATTATTCCATAATCCTCACTTTTGAGGATTATGGGGTGAGGATTATGGATTAAATCAGTTTTTAGCTTTTTTAGATGAATTAAATCTCTTATTAATCTCTTTTGCCAAACACCCACAAACCTGATTTAATCTAGATTAAATCAGGTTTGACCAATATTTAATCAATCCTAAACACCCTCTTAATACTATAGTTCAATTTTAATCACTTTAACCGAGAATACCATGATTGCAGATTCAAAAACAAGAAAATAAACAATCAGTCTCTAAAGTAAGTTTCATACTGAACGAATCAATCATAAAAGGATCACACGCACCCACGCCCAGCTGTCAGGCATGACTTCATCGTGAATTGGCTTGACAATCGCGCATTAGTACTGAGAACAATCCCTGCATTAGTACTGAGAACAATCCCTGCATTAGGCCTCTCCAAAATCAAGTAACCACCGGTCATCTGGACCTTCCGAGGTGCAGATGCAACATTGTTGTACCATCAACAATTAGCATAAACAAAAACCCATTTCTAAAGGCAACATGTAATCCCTGAAGTGGATGCATTTCAGATCATTGAAGAAGAACTTGCGACTTACACTGCCATTTGACTCCACGATCTTTGAATCTGTGGCTTTTGGGAAATTTAGTTATAACCAAGACAGATGGGCTTTGATGTTCACTTGCGCAAACAGTACTGTAGTAGTAGTTACACCCAACTAATTCAAAAAGAAAAATCGTACAAGTAGGGCCCACTTTTATGTACTCAAGAGAGGCAAAAGAAAACGAAGAACATGAGTTAATGTCACGGCGAATGATGGGATTCCGGTCAAAGGGTGCGTTCGCCGGCAGCTGGATTTTTTTTACGTCCCAGCTTTTGGGTTGGTGGAAAATTGTCAACGGTCAACCTTCGCAGCTCCAGTTGATCCTCTACGTGAGGGAAGTTGCACCACCAAGGGTCAGTTTCACGGTGAGTTTTTAGATGCTTAAAAGTTGGTTTAGATCAACAGTGAATGGCTTCTTATGCCATAATCACCTCTGCATTGATTATCTATGAAAAAGTAATTGCAAATGTTAAATTCGACAAAAAGGTCATTCACATTTTTTATGGAACTATAGTATATAGCACGTGAATAATGTCGAGAGTAATTTTGAGGTGATATCATTAAGTTTCTTAGGAACAAACAATATATTATATTCTTATTATTTTTGTGACTTTAGAAGAAAAGAATATTTGATCCAATGTTTGTAAAAACTTCTTTGTGAGCAGTTGGAGTGAAGAGACAAGTGATGCAACTGCTCAAAAGAAAAGTAAATAGATAGATTAAAAGAATCAATCTATGTCTTTGTAAGGTGGTCAAGATTCAAATAAAAAACTATGCTTTCTGATCCTCATCGACTACTGCGTCCATTTCGACTTACAAAAAGATGTGACTTCATTCCAGATTTGATGCTTTTAAATGGGTGATGATAGTTTTTTCTGTTGACCGGTAATGTGATAACCCAAGCAGTTACTGGATTTCATATGAATATATGCATATCCGATACACAAGTGAGTGAATAGTATATTTTTGTAATATGAGAATAACATTGATATAATAAAGATTTACAATGTTGGTCATTTATAGGCCACAATATTACACAACATAGAACATGTCATGACATGGTCGATGACCACCAAATATACAAGGTACCCATCATAATGTGTCTAAACTTCTAGAGCGTATTTATTTATTATGCACTTTCATTGGAGTGTCAAAACAATGCAGTCATGTACCAATCCTGGTAGATCCTGATTCTTGCACGGCATGCAAACCAGTTAAGGATCTGACATCCCGCATTTGGGCTTGCACAGCCCGGTCCATACTACAACAGTGGAAGTCAGTTAGTAGATAACAAAAGTAAAAAAAGATGGTGCCATTGTATGAGTAATGTCCTCACTTCCAGACATTCGAGAGAGCAACAATGAAGAGTTAGTACAAAAAATATAATGTGTTATGCTACGTTTTATGAACCATTGTAAAGTAAGGAAAGGTCCTGGCCTAAGTTGTGGATATGTCAGTCGTTAGAGTGGAGATTGTAGCAGAACCGCAACGAAAGTTATCATTTATAATTTGAAATTCCTTTCCCAACTCTCAGCCAAAAATTATAAGCAATATTTATTCAACAGTCCTTTTGTCTATACAAGCAAATTTGGGAATGTATATCAATACTGAGTTTTATTTGGTTCTATTTAGTGTTTTTGTATATATACTTGGGATCTATTGGGTACTGGTAATCTGTAGATTAAGATTTTGGAGGTTAGGGTTTGAATATTTTTTATATTGAGTTGGGCTTGAACTTGGTTTGCTTTAAAGATAAGATTGTTAAGATTAGTCTAACTGCACCAAAATGTGACAAAAATGTAAATGGTCAATTTGTAGATGTATCTATGTTGGTCCGATTATGCTAGCCATGCAATCAACCGTTATTTGAAAGTGATGTGCACTTCTTCAGTCTTTAAACCAATAAGTAAGCCCAACCAGATTGGACGTACACAGGGGCACTTTATGAATAAGGTTAGAAAAATTTAACTATATACAGAGCAAAAATATTAAATAGTAAATAGAAAAAGAAGTGGAATTAATATGATTATTATCATTAAACTTCATTATATTATGACAAAAAAGACCATCAACTAAATATCCTTTACGGAATAAAGCAATCACTCCTATTATTACAACCTAATCAGATTTAAAAAACAACCTTAAATCTATATGGAACTGAAAAAAAAGTACTAATCAATTTTTTTCTAATTTTTGAAACATGTTAGACTCCTTTTAAAGTAAGATACTTTCCAAAATACGACTTCAATTTTATTTGTCTTTCTACTATACCTTGGTCAAGCTTCCATTTCCCATGCTTACAGTTCTTGTGCCTAATTTTTGATAATAATAAGAAAATTTATTTTTATCAGTACACACGTGAACGTAAACTCCCAAGTCAATAAACCAATCTATTAAGTTAACAATAATTTTCAACTCAACTAACAAAAAAATTGTTAGTAGGGCTTGAGGAGCTGGCCCCCACAATCACAATATTGGCTTGTGGTCTAAGGGTAACTAGAGGATCGTTGGGACTAGGAACTAGACCGTCCATGTAACAACAGCAATCCTTGAACTTGTGCTTTGTATTACCACACACCCAACAATGAACCATGTTTCTTTGAACAATATCAGTATTATCTGGCTTAATGTTATTATTATTCTGGCTAATTTTTTTTTTATTATTATTCTTGTTATTCTTATTATTGTTGTTTCTATTCCCACTATGATTCTTAAAATTGGTATAGCTAGGTTTGTAAAGACTTTCAACAAATCGAGCCTTAATCTGAAAATCATAATTTAAAAATTACTTTTGTCTTTCACAATATATTTTTTTCAATAGTTATAAACACTAATAATTCATCTAAAGAAAAAACATCCGATTTTAACATATTAGAAAAGTCGGACCAAGAAGGTGACAACTTTTTATCAGGAAAGCAACGACATAAGAATCACTCAACTCCATTCATTTTTCTTTTAAATTATAAAGAATGTTTTCGAAAACACGAGTCTGATCTCACACAAATTTTCCATAAATCATTTGAAATCTAAAAATTGCTCAACATAATATCTATTTAACCAACATCTTCATACCCATATGTCAATTCTAATGCTCACACAGTTCAACGACATATTTAGTAGTGCAAAACTATAAATTGCAGGAGATAATGCACTTAAAACTCTACCATGACACAAGTAATCTTTTTCATCAAATTTTGGCCCACTAGTACCATTTCCACCACTCGAACACTCTTTTCAGCAACTTTTTCTTTTCCTTTTTTAACTAAACCATTTTGAATAACTAAGTAAAGCCTAAGACAGTAAGCCAAAATTTCATCTATTATTATCAAAATTTCAAACTCTTGCCATTAAAAATTTCAGATTTACATGAAGTACAAAGATCAATTTTCGTAATTATTTTATGCAAATTAGTTCAACAAATAATCCTAGGTATCTTCTTCAATATTATTGTTTATAAGATATGTAAACATAACGTCATCAAACTAATTATATGACATAATCAACAATAAACTAATTTAATAATAAATAATAATCAAAGAAAAAGTTTAAAAGAGCCTGAAATTCGGTTGAGTCATGCAAAAATGCGCTTTCCTTGAAGAAGATACATCCAAAAATTCGCACTTGATTAAGGGTGTTTCACCTAAAGATACAACAACCACTGAATGCGTTTTGATGTAGCAAAAACCCATCTCGAACCTTAGAGCATCCATGCACTCAAAGTAATATATGAAATATACGTGGATGGTTTTGGAAGGAAGAATAGATGAAAAAAAAGATAAAACATAATTTTTTGGAGAGAATAAAATCCTTTTTCTTTTGCCCTCTCTCCTCTATCCAGACTTTTCTTGTAACAGTTTTTTTTTCAACGTACAGGAAAAAAAAACATTGTTAAGAGATTATTATACCATTTTTTTTTCAACGCACAAAACAATATAGCAAAAATCCCTCTCAAACATTAAAGCATCTCAAAATAGTATGAAAAAGATATCTGACCGATTTTAGAAGGAAGAATAGATGAAAAAAGATACAAGATAATTTTTTGGAGAAAATAAAGTCCTATTTCTTGCTCTTCTGTCTTCTCCCCTCTATCTGAATTTCTGTTGTAACAGTTTTATTTTTTAACGTACCAAAAAAATATAGCGAAGAAATTACAAGCACATGTGAAAACATTTAAGAGAGAAAGTATATATACTACCTATAAAAGTATGAATCTTTTAAATCATTTTATTCCGTTTTTGCCTTTCGTTAATTACTTCAATAACAATCGTAGCCTTTCATAAATACTATTATTAATTATTAATTTTGTAATCATTTCCGGTTTTGCCCTCCGTTAGTTATTCCAATGACAACTTTATCATTCCCTAATTAGTTTTTTTTATAACGTGTTTAATGAACATTAGGTCATAAATTCAATCTAAACTTACATTTACACATTGGGAAACAAAATGCGTGGTTGTAAAATATATATATATATATATATATATATATATATATATGTATATATATATATATATATGTGTGTATATATATAGGGAGCTGATCCCTTGACCGCGTAGGCAAAATAGGATATCTTGCCAGCGCGATCTGGCCGTCCATCCCGAAGGGATGGACGGTCCAGATCACTTTTTTTTGCGGCGCTGTCAGTCGTCCGCTACACAGTCTCGCGGACGGCTCTTTTTACCATCTTGCCCTCGCTCACCCGTCCGCTACACAGTCTAGCGGACGACATTCTTGGGCCAACAAAAAGTAGTCCGCTACACTGTCTAGCGGACGACTGTGTCCGTCAAACCACCCACTTCCCCCTGACAGTTGTCACATCAGTCGATGCACGTCTGTTACTTTGTCGTTATCCCAGCGTCCGCAACACAGTGTAGCGGACGTTGGCAAGCATTCGAATACTTCTAAACTTCTATTCATTCCTTCTTCTCACAATCAAAGTATTCCTTCTTCTCACAATCAAACTATTCCTTCTTCTCACGATCAAACCAGCGGCGTTGGCAAGTAGATCGGCGCAATTTCTTTGCAAGAAATCCTTTAATCGTCTCATCAATCACGTAAGTTCACAAACTAATCCTTACTTTGTTCATAATCTAGAGTTCATCTTGCGGCGTTGGCAAGTAGATAGGCACTATGCTAGCGTTTGTCAATGTATATACATATATATTATATATGTGTATTGCGTATTATCTGATCACATGCTAGCGCTGAATATGCTAGCGTTGTATGTTTGGGAATGTTTACGCTTCCAACCTTGCCCTCTTTCCATTATTTCAGTTGCAAAAAATGGATTTCAACCCTGGACCAGAAGATTCGTCCGTATTATATGACCAAGCATCCCATATCAGTACGCTCATATGGGATGGTGGAGTAAGATACTTATTTTATCGTTTATATCGTTTATTTTGCTTACGTATTTCAGTTGCGAACGTTGTATAGTGTTTATTTTGCTTAAATAATATTTATTAATTCGTAGGAAAGAGCACTTGTCAACACGGTAGAAGTAAGCGATAATTTCAACGCCTGGAAATTGAACAGAACCCAGAAAAGATTACTGCGTGGGATTGGGTTTGGGATTTTCACGCATGGGCAGATCTTTCAACAACTTGACCGGCACTTAATAGGTGCCCTTGTTGAAAGGTGGAGAAGTGAAACGAATACGTTTCACTTCCCTCTCGGAGAGATGACAATTACCCTAGAAGATGTAGGGTTCATCTTAGGGTTACCGGTGACGGGGCGGCCGGTAATAGCTCATCCGTCCGAAGCAACGAATAAGAGGACCGCTAGGGACTTCTTTACTTCGGTACCCCAGGATGGATTTAGCAGTGGTGGTATCAAGTTGAAGTGGTTGGTAGATACCTACGGGGTTTTGCCGGAAAACTATACGGGCCATGACCTTGTGCTGTACACACAAGCCTTCCTCTTGTGGGTGATGGGGGCAATATTATTCCCAACGACGTCGAAGAACACGGTCAGCGTCAAATATATACCGTTTTTGCGTAACCTGGCTGAGGTTGGGGATTATGCCTGGGGTGCAGCAACTCTTGCATACCTGTACCGAGCATTGCACAAGGCAACGAGGCCCGACTCCAAAGCGATATGTGCATGTCTCTCGCTATTGCAGGTATATCATACAATTCTTCATTACGTGCTCTTTGTTGTTTTTTTTTGTTGTTGAATGGACAATAAATGTTGACGATACTTTTTTCAATGTCTTTGCTCTCAGGTGTGGTCTTATGAACACCTTGCTACCGGCGCACCCAGGCGTAGGGACGGAACAGATAATGTGTGGCCTCGGTTGTGCGCCTGGGAGTACAGCCGGAAGGAAACCCACTACGAGAGGAGAGACGATCCCCATCACAACATTTCATACTATCGGGGGGAGCTCGACTCGTTATCTCCTGGCCAGATGCGATGGGCACCGTACAAACGTTTGGCGCGACGGGTGGGAGAGTCGTTCGTCTTCACGCTCTCCGGGTTGCAACGCACACCCCTGATCCACTTCGAGGTCGCAGAGTGGCAGCTGCCGGATCGCGCTATGCGCCATTTTGACTGCCTGCAGGGGTTGCCAGCCGGTGCGCCAGATATGAGGCTTAACAGGAACCCACCGGGTGTCGGACTGTTTGGCAGGGCGAATGCGCACGAGTTGTGCGCGCGTGAAATTGAGGTCTGGAATTCTTGGCAGGACACGCTGGCGGCCATTGTGTCGGAGCCTGACCCCGTCATCAGTATCGAACAGTACAACGAGTGGTACTACCGCATCACCCGGAGGAGAGTAGCTCCAGTAAGGTTTGAACGCGGGGAGAAGTACCACCCTAGGGGTCAGATCGATGAGCACATGGCATACAATCTGGTAAGTTGCCCAACCAGTGCTTCTAATTGAACTTGATCATTCTAAGTGTGTACGAAGTTACTTATTTATTATCTCTCTGGATGTAGGTTAATGCCTCGTTCGCCTTCTTCCAGAAGTTGAGCGAGCGAAAGGATTTGGTGGATGCCATGGGCGAGGAGCTTCGCCAACAGGCTGAAGCGTTGGCGGTTGGCTGCGGGAATTTTTTGCGGCAAGCATCGGGACAGCCAAACCCGGGAATGGGTTATCCGGGGTGGCAGCGGCCGTTTGTTCCCGAGGGATGCACCGATCCCTCGGGACAGACTTCGGGAGTGAGCCAGGGATATGGTTTTCCCTCTGTACCAGAGATGGCTGGTGATTGGGGATCGCCAAGCACCATGGGCCAGGCTCAAGCGCCGTGGGATTATTACAGTGCGCCCTCCTTCTCTTTACGATTGGATTCGGAACCCCAACCCCTCTCCCAGAGTCAAGTCACGCAAGACTGGATTTTCGGAAACATCAGTCTGCCCATTGTCCCGTGGGCAGGACCATCTATTGCCGAAGGCGGGCAATACCCCCCCGTTGACCCCCCTGAAGGAGTGCAATCCCCCCGTCGACCCCCCCGAAGGAGTGCAATATCCCCCCGTCGACCCCCCCGAAGGAGTGCAATACCCCCCGGTCGACCCCCCCGAAGGAGTGCAATATCCTCCCGTCGACCCCCCCGAAGGAGTGCAATACCCCCCGGTCGACCCCCGAGGGCAATATCGCAAAGGGCATCCGTTGAAGCCCCTAAAGCCGCAGAAATGCCAGATAATCAGAGAGCGTTATTTTAGCGGCGTCCCGCATGACCAAGCGTTGTATAGTGTGGATCATCCGGAGGGCATGGATTACATTTGCTCGTGGGGAGAACTCGCCTCGCTGGCTCCGGGGAGTTGGTTAGACACCGGTGTCGTCTCCACCTACGTGGAGATTCTGAGGGAAAGGTGTCGGCAGCAGCCGAGCTATCCGGCCGTTTTTCTGTTCGATGCCTTTTTTCATCAGATGCTAGTGTCTGAATGGCAGGAGTGGGTCGAACATAGGGGGAAGAAAAAGTTGGCCCAGTGGAGACCGTCCTTTAACCTAGGAGCATATATTAATAGGGATAGTCCGGTGAGCGCAAGTGTTGCCGATGTGTTTCTAATCCCATTTCTAGGGCACAGCCACTGGTACTTGGTTTGCTACTCCCCAACAACTAAAGTCGTATCGGTGATCGACAGTCTCCACGACGATACTCATCAGATGCCTGTGCTGCACATGTACAAAGCCCAATTGGACGCGTTGGTAATATTACGATCGCTGTATAATTCTCTGATTCTATCTTGCCATAAATTTTAACTCGTGTCTTACGCCATTTTCTGTTTCTCGCAGAATATTTTTTGTGCAATGGTCAATCGTGCCCGTGATGTCCCCGTACCGGCGCGGCCAAATCTCAATAGGCGATTGAAGAAGAGGAGGCCCAAGCAACGTAACACTTCGGACTGCGGCGTCTTCCTTTGCATGTACATGGATTTCATTTGTCGCTCTGAGAGCCTCAAGGCGGCCGTCTGGAGCCAAGCAGAAGTTGAAGGCTATAGATATAGAATGGCTTGGCAAATTATGAAAGGCCGGCCTAGAGCGGTTAGGTTTATAGAAAATCCGGCTAATGACGAGAATCCGGCCCAACATGCGGACCCCAGTTGAAATTGTATCATAACAGTAGTTTTTACATAAATCGTACGCAATTGGTGTGATTTGATTTGTGTTGTCGTTGGTGTGATTTGATTTGTGTTGATTTCTGTTGTCGAATACTGATTTTTCTGATGAC
This sequence comes from Escallonia rubra, assembly GCA_033065855.1. Taxonomy (NCBI): domain Eukaryota; kingdom Viridiplantae; phylum Streptophyta; class Magnoliopsida; order Escalloniales; family Escalloniaceae; genus Escallonia; species Escallonia rubra. Next base: position 252,111 of record JAVXUO010002298.1, on the reverse strand, counting down.
GTAAAATGAAGACCAAATTTTTCTAAGTGTCGGTAACAGAAGTTTCTGCTGCGCCGTCCGCTACATTGTATCGCGGACGTAAAATGAAGACCAAATTTTTCTAAGTGTTGATAACAAAAGTTTCTGCTGCGTCGTCCGCTACATTGTCTCGCGGACGTAAAATGAAGACCAAAAGTTTCTGCTGCACCGTCCGCTACATTGTATCGCGGAGGTAAAATGAAGACCAAATTTTTCTAAGTGTTGATAACAAAAGTTTCTGCTGCGTCGTCCGCTACATTGTCTCGCGGACGTAAAATGAAGACCAAAAGTTTCTGCTGTGTCGTCCGCTACATTGTATCGCGGAGGTAAAATGAAGACCAAATTTTTCTAAGTGTTGATAACAAAAGTTTCTGCTGCGCCGTCCGCTACATTGTCTCGCGGACGTAAAATGAAGACCAAATTTCCTAAGTTCTGCTGCGCCGTCCACTACATTGTATAGCGGACGTAAAATGAAGACCAAAATTTTCTAAGTGTTGATAACAAAAGTTTCTGCTGCTCCATCCGCTACATTGTCTCGCGGACGTAATATTCAGACCAAAAGTTTCTGCTGCGCCGTCCGCTACATTGTCTCGCGGAGGTAAAATGAAGACCAAATTTTTCTAAGTGTTGATAACAAAAGTTTCTGCTGCGTCGTCCGCTACGTTGTCTCGCGGACGTAAAATGAAGACCAAAAGTTTCTGCTGCACCGTCCGCTACATTGTATCGCGGAGGTAAAATGAAGACCAAAAGTTTCTAAGTGTTGATAACAAAAGTTTCTGCTCCGTCGTCCGCTACATTGTCTCGCGGAGGTAAAATGAAGACCAAATTTTTCTAAGTGTTGATAACAAAAGTTTCTGCTGCGCCGTCCGCTACATTGTATCGCGGAGGTAAAATGAAGACCAAATAGTTCTAAGGGTTGATAACAAAAGTTTCTGCTGCGTCGTCCGCTACATTGTATCGCGGAGGTAAAATGAAGACCAAATTTTTCTAAGTGTTGATAACAAAAGTTTCTGCTGCGTCGTCCGCTACATTGTCTCGCGGACGTAAAATGAAGACCAAAAGTTTCTGCTGCACCGTCCGCTACATTGTATCGCGGAGGTAAAATGAAGACCAAATTTTTCTAAGTGTTGATAACAAAAGTTTCTGCTGCGTCGTCCGCTACATTGTCTCGCGGACGTAAAATGAAGACCAAAAGTTTCTGCTGCGCCGTCCGCTACATTGTATCGCGGAGGTAAAATGAAGACCAAATTTTTCTAAGTGTTTCTGCTGCGCCGTCCGCTACATTGTCTCGCGGACGTAAAATGAAGACCAAAAGTTTCTGCTGTGTCGTCCGCTACATTGTATCGCGGACGTAAAATCCAAATTTTTCGAAGTGTTTATAACAAAAGTGTATTTCAAACGACACAATTAAGCGAGGAAAAATTTCGAAACACAATCAACAAGAACTCAAATAATTTTATTAATCATAAATTAGGGTTCACATTGGGGGAAAGAAATTTTTTCACAAGTGCTCCGATCAAAGATTACAACTTCAAAATCCCACCACCCAAGGTGTTCAAATACTACAAAGTCCCCGAGTTCGAGGCCATGCTGGCGCACGAAGACGTTCCAACCCTCTGCGAATTGCTTTTTTTGGGGTCGGCCGGGCTTCAGCTTGATTTCAACCTGCCATGCCCCCTTGCGGCTATATAATCTTGCACTGTCATGAATTGTTGTAAATTGATTGGTGAAGGCTTCCGGTATGTCCTAACAAACACAATACACAAAAAATAGGTTAGTTTTTAACCAAAAGATTTAACACACGAAAATACAGAGATAGAGGGATGGCATACAAGTTCATTCTCAAACCCCGGCATCATGACTTTGAAAAAGTGTTTGCCTGCCAGGTGCAAGTTGCCAATAAAATCGTAGGTGGTCTCCGATCCAGAAGCCATCGAGGTCGGCGTTGAGGGGGGACGGTTTATCGCCGGAGTTGTGGATCACCTGTGGGTCGCCGGAGATGGAGTATTGGCCTGGGCTAGATGTTCCAGACAGAGAGAGCAGAGAGACTGTTGGACTGATAACAGCCGATTGCCCGATATGATTAATTTATATCATATAGACTTATCCGCTACATTGTATAGCGGACATGAAAGGCCAAAAGTTATGACGTCCGCTATATTATATAGCGGACAGTAAAGAAGACCAAAAGTTTGCCTGCTCTAACGTCCGCTACATTGTATAGCGGACGTACAAAGACCAAAAGTTTTACTTCGATGCCACCCGTCCGCTATACAATATAGCGGACGTAAAAGACCAAAGTCAATGATGTCCGCTACATTGTATAGCGGACGGGGATTACAAAATAAAAGAAAAACCTCGTAATAAAGACTTTAGATTTGATTCGATGGCCTCTCATAGGTCCATTTTAAAAAAATTCCAGTACCCGGTAGAAAAATTATCCCTCGAATATTATTACAAATGTCATAAAGTTGTACAAAAAATTAAAGGTCCACTGCAGCTTGTTCGTCCTCATCTTCGGCGTCACCTTCTTCCCCGTCTTGCAAACCCCTTGAACTTATCCCCAGTGCCTTGTAATGGTTCCGCTTGTCGTGGTCGGTCATTTTGTTGCACAATGCACACCTTCGCAGCTTTTTAGGTTGAGTTGCCGTTTCAATAGAGCTTTTCATCCGCGTAGATCTCTTGCGGCCTTTCGTTTGCGATATAATTGGATCCAACAAACGGATATCATTGTCGTCTTCCTCCTCCGGCTCGTCATCTTCTGATACCCCCGTCGTAGGCTCGGTGTCAATCGCATTGGTGACTGAAGCTGCTTCCAACTGGTCGACGATGGGCTCTTGTTGCTGAGCTACCTCGAGGAGATGTTTATAACCGACCATTGTAGCAGCACCTTTTACGGACAAACGGGTGAACATCGTCACCAGATGATTATACCGCAGCGTCTCTGATTCTTCAAAGTCAGTATACGGGTGCTCCGGAAAGGAAATGGTACCGTGCAACCTGTTTGCACCTTTTGTCCACCGTGGCAAGACGTATTTATCGGGGATTGTCCTGATATTCTTCTGGGTGAAAAACCGCAGAACGTGTCTACACAGGATGCCATGGAACTCAAACTTCTTGCAAACACATGTCACCGAGTCCGTCAATGTGTCGTGGCTCACCGTATACATTCTGCGCAGCTTCTCAGGGACTAGGTCATTCACGAGCGAATAAACCTTGTACTCACGCGTAGACATTTCTGCCACCTTGTTTATACTGTATCGTCCGGATTTTCGCAGCTCTACTTGGTATAGCAAGAAGATCTCCTTCGTATAGACTTTGGCACCGTTCATCTCCAGCGGGGTCTCGAGCAACGTTCTCCTTTGTTTGTACGTTGTTGCAAAGTCGGCAGCCCTTTCTTTTACGAACAACGAAGCTACCGCTTTTTGTGCGGATGCAACGAAAGTCTTCAAATTGGTAGCTGTACCCACATAACTATCGAACGTGGCATTCATGGATTCACTCCTGCCCGTCGTTTTCATGCCCGCTGAAAAATACCTCCTCGTGTAAACGCCAATCCATTGCTCTTTGCGCTCGTACAAGTTCTGGAGCCACTCGTTGTCTTGCAATGAGTAATCCCGAACAAGCTTTTCCCACCTCTCCTCGAATTCCTCAATCGTTAACGACTTGAGGACGCACTTGTCAAAATCCTGTTTAAAGTCTTGATACTTTGCGTACACGTGATGCAGCCGTTCCGGGTATTTGTTGCTTATGTGCCAGGTGCACAAGTTGTGCCGAGTGTCTGGGAAGACGGTCGCAATAGCCTTCTTCATTGCCAAATCTTGATCGGTGATGATCACTTTGGGTGCTTTGAAGTTCATTGCTTCCAGCCACGTCCTAAACAACCATTCAAAAGAACTCTCGGTCTCGTCCCTTAACAAGGCGAACCCGAACAGGATGGAGTGATAATGATGATTGACCCCCGTGAAAGGGGCGAACGGCATCGAGTACTTGTTGGTACGGTATGTGGTGTCGAACGTCACGACATCCCCAAAATGCTTATAAGCAAGCCTCGAACGACCGTCGACCCAAAAAATTGTGCTAACTCGATGCTCGTCGTCAAGTTTATAATCGAAGGTCAACTGCGGGTCCTCCATCTGCATCCGTTTCAATAGGCTCATTGTGGCTTGAGCATCATTGAGGTCATACGCGGCTCGTCTATGGGTTCGGACCGCGTTACGAACGTCTGTCGTGTTAAAGGTCAAATTTTGAATTCCCCCAGCCTGTTCAGCAAGAACATTAATCATGTCGGTAGGTCCTAGTCGCGCATTGCTCATTGTCTGAATCAGGCTCCTTGCGACCTTACCCATCTTCTTGTGTTGATGCATCTCACTCACCTTAGAAGGGGTTACTAACGGGTGATTGTGTGCCAGTTCCAGGCTGGTAATAAGCCAATGGTCTTGTTTGGGTTTGTAGCTTACGAACATCTTGACCTGGCAATTTGTGCGCTCAAAGCAGTCCCGTCTTCTACGCGGATATCCTATTTCGTCCTCACTGTCATCATTGCCTACACATGTCTCATTTTGCACTGGGTTTCTGCTCCTATGGCACTCGTATAAGCGAGAGCATATCTTTCTCGTTATGGTGCTCGTTCTTGAAGTCTTTATTCTAATGCCAAAACCAACCCTCAATGAATACGCTCGAAAACATGCTTCAGCTTCTTCCAACGTAGCAAATGTCCGTCCTAGATACGGATCACTAGCATCTACGGGGACGTTGGAGCTCGACACGAAATCAGACATTGTGAAACAAGAGCTGTGTAGAAATAGACTACGCTTAACAATCAAATGGCATTTCTAACTGAAAATATTACCTAAAAATTAGGATGGCAAACATACGGTATGCATAATCTCAAAAGTGTCTCCAAATTAACAATTACTAATTTATTGAACATAACAAATTTAAATTAGTAAGATAAATAGACGAATTCATCATGCCAAAAAATCGAATTAAACTATAATGAATTAAATATAAAGTTAACAAATTATACCTTTTTGATGAACATCATGTCTAGAACATCACAAAAAATCTAGAGTATAAAATCACAAATTGATGAATACAGTGACAAATTTCTAGAACATCAAGAAAACTTGAAGCAAACTTACCTTGCTTGAGCGAAGCTTGAAGCAAGTGTTACTCGAAGCTTGAAGGCAGCTGAAAATGGAAGCGAGTCTGAAGGAGAAGAAAATTGTGCTGAAAGAATTGAGTAGAAGAAAATTGTGCTGAAAGAAAGGGAATGGGCAATACTGTCCGCTATACTGTGTAGCGGACAGAATTGTGTCAGATGTGTCAGAATGACAGTCGTCCGCTGGACAGTGTAGCGGACTACTTTTTGTCGCAGGTTGTCAGTCGTCCGCTAGACTGTGTAGCGGACGGGTGAGCGAGGGCAAGATGGTAAAAAGAGCCGTCCGCGAGACTGTGTAGCGGACGACTGACAGCGCCGCAAAAAAAAGTGATCTGGACCGTCCATCCCTTCGGGATGGACGGCCAGATCGCGCTGGCAAGATATCCTATTTTGCCTACGCGGTCAAGGGATCAGCTCCCATATATATATATATATATATATATATATGTGTGTGTGTGTGTGTGTGTGTGTGTGTGCGCGCGCGCGCACGCGCGCGTGCGTGTGTGTTTGTGTACACACTACCTATAAAAGTACGGATGTTGTAAATCATTTTTGACCGATTATGTCCTCCATTAATTACATCAAAAATATTTTTACCCTTCTTTTATTACTTCATTTTAAATTTTGATGAGATTAAAAGAACATTGGGTGATGAATCTATTCTATACATTGAAAAATGAAAAGTGTGATAAGAAAGAAAAACAGAACAAAGAAATTCTTTTATTATTCTATTTTTAATTTGGTTAAAATGAAATAAACATTACATATTGAACTGGTTAATGAGAACTGTGATTTTTTTCCTTGCATTTTTAGGTTAGCAAATAATTAACCAGTTGAAAAATAGTTGTGGGATTTTCATGGTTCATTGCATTTATCCCCCTTTATGCAACACACATGTTTTTGAATTGAACTTGAAGATCCGGAATCCACTTCAACAGTGATTGCAATTTAGTAGTACTTGTCTTTGACAATTAGGTATAAAAGAGGAAGAAGTCAGATGAACTTGCACCTGCTTTTTCCTCATCAAGTTCTTTGGAGCACAAGATGTTAGCTTAAACCAGGCTAAGAAACTTTAATGATCTTATAGCTCTATTTGCCCATCACTCATTTTGTGACAAAGAACATGGATATTTATTTTCTGCCTTTACTTTTTGCTATTTATTAAGTTTTTGCTGCACATATTTGCTTGCTTTATATATCAGCTGAATTATGTGGTGTCCTTGTATAGGATCTCTCAGTCATGAAGCGAGGCAAGCATTCCTCTCAGCTTTAGTATCAGATGGTTTGTTTTGGTGCTCCTGACTTAGTCATTGCTTTTCATCTCCATGGAGCCTGACGACTCTCCTACATTCATGAGCTTATTGGGGTGTTAATAACTAAAACTTAATCAACAGGACGCGCAGAATGGATGGATAAAAGCCATAGGAAGTGTCTAATCCTTTGGCATAGAGTTCAAGATTGGGCATATTTGATTTTGCACTTTGTGAGTAATAATGTCATCATGCTACGGGCGTGCTTACGAACTACTAGTCTTTCTTTGTTGTAATATATTTCATAGAGGTAACAGCACATATGGTCCCTAAACTTTTCTCAGTTCTCACATATAGTCCCTGTATTTTAAAAATGGTAAGATCAGTCCCCATACTTTTTAAATTTACCCACTGAAATCCTTTTCCACACGGCCGTCTGTTTTCAGCTGTTAATGTGACTCTTGGTGGGGGTATTTTCGTCCCTTCCCCTTCGCCTCATTGGTTTCCCTCCAAAATAAACTAGTTGCTTCCCTCTTTCCCTCCAAAATACTTCCACATTCGTTGACTAACTACCCATCCCCTGGAAGCTAAGCCAGCTCGTGGCCATAGCTGCAAATATATGGAAGCTCGATGTTTTTGTGGAGTGAGTGCAAAGTTGCGCACTTCGTGGACAAACCTCAATCCATGAAGGAGGTTTTATGTTTGCGAGATTAAAAAAAATTCAATTCATTAAGAAAAAGAAAGAATATCAAAACATAAGTTTACCCCAAAAACTTATGTTTTGATATTCTTTATTTGTTTCTTGATGAATTGATTTTTTTTGTTTCATTTGTAGCTTTAAAGCTGGGTTAACTGTAATGCACACCAATTGTTTGTAGAATGGCTCATGTGGATACTTTGAGTGGTATGATCCCCCTATGTGTCGTAGATCATGTCAACTGATTCCTGGGCTCTTGCGAAAGACTAAACACATGGAAGCTCATATTACAAGGTGCAATCAAAGGGAGAAGAAGCTTTGGATGACCCTGGTCTTGTCATATCTGATGTGTACCTGTAGTCTAGTTATTGTGTACCCAAATGGCATTGTAAATTATGGACTCCAGTTTGTTTTGATGTAAGCAGATGGCCTAATGTTAATGCACTGGACTCCAGTTTGTTTTTATGTAAGCAGATGGCCTAATGTTAATGCAATGGACTCCGGGTTATTTTGATGCAATGTGACTGAAATGAGTTACTTTTATGCAATGGGAAGTGAAATGCATGGTTAAATGCAGTACATACACAAAAGACATAACTCCATGAGCAATGACACCATCAAACAACATAAAAAAGGCACCACCTGTATTACCAATAACAAACTACCAAATTATTACATAAAAAAACTCATACTGTTTTTAAAGTTATAATCAAGCTCATGATTACCAATCAAGGTACCAAGTGATTACATAAAGACACAATAGAAAACATAAAGTTCTAATCACACTCAACTACCAACATATCCATTTCATTTTCTAAACACATAACCATCAATTCTTATGATTCCTCTTCTTGATAGGGGTAGCAACTTGACTTCTTGTAATAACCCTAGTGGGAGTGGCAACTTGACTTCTTGTCACCACCCTAGTAGCAAGAACACTGGCAGTGGGAGGCTTGGATGGAGTAGCAGCCTTGCTTCTTGTCACTTCCCTAGTAGGAGGAGAGCTATCAAGAACACATATTCTGGAACTGGCTGACTTGGCTGGAGTTGCAGCCTTGCTTCTTGTCACTACCCTAGTAGGAGAAGAGCTATCAACAACAGTGGCACTTGAACTTGCACATTTGGATGGAGTTGCAGCCTGGCTTCTTGTCACTACCCTAGCGCAACTTGACTTCTTATCACCACCCTAGTAGCAAGAACACTGGCAGTGGGAGGCTTGGATGGAGTAGCAGCCTTGCTTCTTGTCACTTCCCTAGCAGGAGGAGAGCTATCAAGAACATATATTCTGGAACTGGCAGCCTTGGCTGGAGTTGCAGCCTTGCTTCTTGTCACTACCCTAGTAGGAGAAGAGCTATCAACAACAGTGGCACTGGAACTTGCACATTTGGATGGAGTTGCAGCCTGGCTTCTTGTCACTACCCTAGCAGGAGTAGCAAGAGGTATAGGGGTTGTAGGAGTAATAGAAGCAGGAACACTGGCACTGGCAGACTTGGATGAGGTAGCATCTTGGCACCTTGCACCTACAGCCAATCTTGCATTTGCCTTTTTCCTCTCAAGTATGCCCTTCTTCAATGCTGTAGATTCTTGGCCACTCACCTTTACAACCATATGTTCACTGTGTTGTTCTTGAGCAGCCACATCATTTGTATCTACTTGATCATTTCTTGCTCCCATCTTCTGTGCTCTTGTTGCTCTTGCATTTTTCATCTTCTGTGCAATCAAGCTCTTCCTCCTGGAATCTTTCTTCTGTGTTCTTTCACTGCCATCCACATTCATAGTACTTGGGCTTTGATGTGTATTAACCTATTTAAAGATGCCAAAATACAAGGGAAGTTACCATACTGTAAATAAATTGGACAGGGTAATAATCATTGACCTAAGAAAAACAAACTCACAGATAAATCCTGAGTTTTTCCTTCATGCCTTTGACCTGCATCAACATCCTGAGTTCTTCCTTCATTTCTCCTGACCTATTTATAGATGCCAAAGTACATGTGAAGTTAACCCTTCAGCATTGTTGTTCCATCAACACATATGTGAAGTTAACATATTGTAAGATATAATCACAGGTAACTTCTCTGGCCTCCCTGCTTGTCTTTGTCTTGCATCAACACATATGGCATGTACATTGTCCACATTTGATTCAGCCAAAGCAGTTCTTTTTTGGGGCACACTTCCCTGTCCCTTGCATGTTCTTTGGTTGTGGCCATACTTCCCACACTTACCACAAGTCATTCTCACTCTCTTTCTACTTAGCTTAGTAGCACCTTTAGGGTCATCTTCATCCCTTCTCCTAACCTTTCTTGGCCTTCCTGGTTGAGTATGATGAATTGGGGGAAGAAGTTCAGGCTTACCACTAGACTCCCAAAGGTCTGGACCATTGATTGGGTGGATGAGGTTCTCATATATCTTAATCTTAGTCTCTTTTTTGTAACAATCATGCACCCATTCTCTGGTCTCATCTCTTTGTTTCTGCCATTTACCTCATCAGAATATATGGCAGAAATAGCATAAGGGCAAGGGATGCCACTGAGGTCCTATCTTCTACATGTACAAGTCCTATCTCTCAAATTCATAACATACTGAGCACTAAAGGGACATCTAAGCTGATACTCATATCCCTCATTCCAGGTGCTAATACACTCATTTGACCTAGCCTTGTTCTTCTCAACTATTTCCTGAATATGAGGTGTATTCCTCCTATTGTGCTTCTTCACCTCATCTTTTTTCTTGTACATTCTTTTCATTAGAAGAACTCTAATCCCTTCAAGCATGGTCAAAATAGGTTTATCCCTAGTTTCCAAAATGAAGCTATTGAATTGCTCACAGTAATTATTCAATAGCTTATCACATTTAGGGAAAGTAGAAAAATGAGCCCTGCTCCAGTGTTTGGGGCTTACATTCATTAGCCATTGATAAACTATTGAGTCATCCTTTTTCAAGTTCTCCATTATTCTATTAAAGTACCTCACTACAGATGATTTGCTTGCATTTTGCATATAATCTTTCAGCTTCTGTCCCTTGAACAACTTGCTATAATTTTTGTACATGTGCAACAAGCAAAATATGTGCTCAGCATCATCTGGAAATACATCTTGCATTGCTGGAACCAAAACCCTTCATTTAAACATATTTTCAAATTAGAATTGGATAACACTAATAGTTCATGAAAATCGTTATCAATATATAAGGTTTTTTGTAATTTACCTTTTGCCTATCTGAAATGAATGTCCATTCATGCTAATTTTGGTTCCCAATGCCAATGTCCCTCCTAAGCAGTCCCATAAACCATGTCCATGAACTCTTATTCTCTACCTCCACTACTGCATATGCAATTGGGAACATGCAATTATCTGCATCCATCCCAACAACAGATAATAAATGTGAAGGGAAAGGACCCTTCAGAAAACACCCATCCAATCCAATGAATGACCTGCAGTGTTTGAACCCTACCTTGCATGCCCCTAGACAAACATATAACCTCTGAAACCTATACTGATTTTCACCCTCCTCTATCTTCTTAACCACCATTGTAGTATCTGGATTGGTTCTACAAACCTCATTACAGTAATCCCATATTCTTTTGTACTGCTCCAAATGGCTCCCATTGATCTCATCTAATGCCTTCCTTTTAGCCCCGTAACCTTGATGTTTGCTTACACCAAGTGTGAACTCATTTATGGCAGCATCTTTCAAAGCAGGCATTGGTATACTTGGGTTTGACCTAATCCTCTCCATGTAAGTCTTTGACAGCCACTTATAAGTGGCCCTCCTGTGGTAATAAAGGGTAGGGCAATCATGGTCTTTAAAATATGTTTTAACCTGCCATGTTGTGGACCCCTTGACCCCTGCCTCTTAGATCCATACAATGTCCACCTATAGTGCTCACTTCCAATGCATATTTCCCTCACCCTAACCTTGTCATTTTTTACAAACTCTATCTCTCTCCTCTGCCTTATAGCATACTCTTTAATTGCCTCCTTGAATTCTTCCCTGCTAGCAAACAACATCCCCACTTGAAACTCTGGATCTTTCATGTCTCTGTCAGGTATAAATTGTGCATACCTAACCCTGCTAGCTTCTTCATCAGAGTCAGATGGCAGACTCCTTAACTCATCTGACAAGTCATAGTCCTCATCCCTTCCCTCTTTTGGTGCCTCAATCACCCCTAGGTCAGGAACTGTGTCAATCATCTTTTGCTTACCTCTATCACTCTGCGCAGCACCAACCAATTCAACAGTTGAACCCCTGTTTCCATCATTGGGTATGTCTTCCTCACTAAAGTCATAGTCACTGTCCTTAAAGTGGCCATATCCTACATCAGCCCCACTATCAGCTTGACTACCATCTTCACTGTCATCTTCATCACCATCTCCAGTCAAATCTTCATCAACATCTTCACTGCCATCATCACCATCTTCATCCCCATCTTCAAAACTATCTGACCTACCATCTTCATCACCATCTTCAGTACCACTTTCATTACCATCTGATATAACCAAAAATATCCCTCCAATCTACGAACGACACGTGGCAGGTGTCGTGCGGGGCCCATGCCGGCTCACTACTGATGTGGCACTTACCATATCAGTCACCAGACAGAATCCTAAAGAAACTCTAACTCTACCAGCAAAGATCAATATAGGATCCTCCAGGATCCTAGTGAGATTCGGATTAGAGTTGATTGAAGCCCAGTTCTAATTGGACTCCTCTTGCTACCACTATATAAAGGGGGTCAAGCCCTCCAGGTAATCCTAAGTTCACACATATATACATTGTGCAATATTGCTATTCAGAGTTCTACCTTGTTAGCCTTCTCTGACTTAAGCATTGGAGCGTTCCCCCGTCGGAACCCCACCCGGCGGTCACTCCGTGTTCTCTTTTGCAGGCCTGAATTCTGGTACTGTTCCCGATCCAGTTTCTAGCTGCAACACCATCTAACCTACCATCTTTAGTACCACCTTCATTACCATCTAACCTACCATCTACACTTGTTTGCTGAGTTTCAGGTACAGTTTCCCTCAAAGGGCCAACTTGTTCATTTCCCATAGCTTGTCTTTGAGTACCATCAAACAGCCCCTCCAACTGACTACCATTTACATCCATCACATCTTGTGATACCAAAAAAATCCCTCTCATCTGTCATCCCCACTAATGTAAGGTCATCAACATTATCACCAATTAATGTTTCCCCTAGTTCCATGTAAACCTCTATCACAGTATTAGGACCAACATATACTATCATATCTCTAATATCAGCATCATTCTTTAACTTTCTCAGCCCCTCGTCTAAAGCCATACCAGGTACTCTATAGTGGAAATAATATTTTCCTTTATAACCCTCTTCTTCCACCATTGTAACAACCTCTTGTACTGAAAATAAATCTACATGTCATAGTTGTCTACAACCCCACCTACGTATTCCATTATTGGGACATACACAAAGTGTCCCCCGTGGTGCAATTCAAGAGTAAAATAATCAGACCCATTCACTGCACAAACAATTAAAATATGCTTAATTTCATCAGATCCAATTCACACTACAGACAACACACTGACCATATAATATACATTATTCAAAAAAAAAAAAAAAAACCATATAGAACTACATCAGTATATAAGTACATTCAAATTGGTATATAAGAATGAAATTCAACAACAGACAACATCACTTTATCAAACTCAAAGCAATTTCGTAGTCAATATTGGAATATACGTATAGAACAAAAAACCTAAAAAGCAACAATGTCCCATAGATCAATACAAAGCAACAATGTCACATGATTAAATCAATAAAGCATCAAAAGTCTGAAAAACATACCGTACAACGCCGCATTGCTGAGATTGACACCCCTTTGCCGCTTTTGCCAAGTCATGTTGCTTCGGTTTCGATATTGCTTCGATTTCGATACTTATGGAATCGCGATCAAACAAAATACCTAAAGCAAATGACGAAACCCAATTCAGTCAATAAAATCCCAAATTAAACCCTAATTGATACTTAAGTCCATAATCAAACAGTAATCGATCAACAATGAAGCCTTAATTCGTACCTAATCGCTTGCTCTTACTCAGCAATATTCAACTCCCTCTCTGCTTTGACAATATGTGCTATAGGGCTAATTTTGGAGGGAAACCGATGAGGCGAAGGGGAAGGGACGAAAATACCCCCACCAAAGTCACATTAACGGCTGAAAATAGACGGCCGTGTGGAAAAAGACTTCAGTGGTTAATTTTAAAAAGTAAGGGGACTGATCTTACCATTTTTAAAATACAGGGACTATATGTGAGAATTGAGAAAAGTTTAGGGACCATATGTGTTGTTACCTCTATTTCATATATTGATCAGGTGAAGGAAAATGGGCTGGAGGACAGCGTGATGACAGTTGAGGAGATACGTTCAGGGACCGAATCCTGCGGAACAGGTATACCCCGGCTGCATTTTGGGATTTTGTCAGGTTTTATCACAAGTTCTTGCGATTTTGTCAACCTACGTGGAATACTGTGACACCATTTCCAAGAATGCAATGTTCTTCATAATTATACTTAGTCAAATGATGGACTTTAGATATAAGCCGTTATATGTCATGTCTTCATGTTGTGCTGATAAAGTCTTGGAAACAACTTCCATCCAAATTGTTAATACCCAGAAAAAGGGTTAATTGAATCAACCATTTCTGAAACATAAAATCACTGAGATGTAAGTTGTCTGTCATATTATCATTATACTACTCACTGAGCTGTAAGTTCTCTGTTACACTGTCAACGGAGTAACTCTGGTACACTCAAAATGGTACATTGCTTGCCAAATTAATTTCAAACCTGCAATCTTTTGTTAATGCGCCTGATGAGCTGACCAAGCATTATCTTCTGGCCGGTAGCATTATGCGGGGTTCTTTTTTATTAACCTTTTTGAGATTATACCTTCTGAAGTTTCCTGGTGGTACCTTACGATAATACTTTTCTGAGGTGGAGTGGCTCTTATTTTAATAGGTTGTATCATTGACACCAACCAGCTTTTTTTCTTTCATAAGTGGCGCACTGCAAATGCCGACTAATGAAATTCAAAGGGAAGGGTCCTCATAAAGTAGCCTAATTTGTTACGAAATTTGCATTTCTACTAAGCATGATCCACTGTTCTGCAGTTGTAGTCATTAAATTTCTTGAGGCAGTGATCCCCTAATCTTATGGTCATTTTGATAAAGCAATTCTCAACAGCCTTGGGGTTAAATGCGGCAATATGTCTATAGATAGTGCGAATAACCCGTTACGTCTATGTTTTAGCTGTTATGCTACATATCTGGTATTGCTATCCAACTATGTGCTTATCTGCGTAATCAACATCTTCATGACTCTCTCTCTGTTTCTTACTTTAGAGTTGCATGGGATGGATCGGACAGTTCTAATGCGAGCTCTCAAACTACTAGAACATAAGGGCAAACTCGTAATATTTAAGGGGAACTTCGGCAGACGATGAAGGCGTTAAATTCTCAGTATAGCATTTCTCTGTCTTTGTGGTTTGTTTGTATAGTATTTGAACCAGCGCATGATGTTCTCCTGCAACTGGATTTTGATGAACCAATTCAAAATTTTATGATATCGCACAGAATTATTTGAGGTTTCATGGACTTGTGTGCTATGAATATGATATGCGCACGTAACAAGCTTGCTGCTTTTTGGACTGGACTCTCTTGACATCATAATGCAACTTAAACAACAAAAGCAAGCTAAGAAGATGAAGAGAGGTACTCTCACTGGTACCAAAGAAAAGAGCTCGGCATAGATATTGTGAGCAGAGTGGTATACTGGATGGTCATGGTTTGATTCAACGGGAATACGCAGTTTTCTTCACTGCAATACTAAGTTTTCCTGCAACCAAACCAGTTAACTTCCTTTTGTGGGTTTCAAATGATAGAAATGTTATTACTGATTTTGGAGTTACCTGGCTGTCCCAGCCTTGGTGGAGCTTACAGTCCTGTAATATTACGTCACGGTAGTAAACACAACACATAAATATCATTGCTTCACTGTTCACCTTCCATAGCGATACTTTATCGATTTGAACATCCATACTGTGGAACTTCAGCTGTCCTTATAAATCAGCTTCACCTTCTCGAGATCCATTTGCCATTGTGATTAGTTGGAACCAGTCGATAAAGACGTTTGTCCTTATACCACATGCAAAATTTGCTAGTAATTTCGCTTCATTTAGTTGAATTCTTAATACTAATCCGATACTGCACTTATTGAACTCATTACTCGCATAACATAGGACATATAAAGATGCAGCTGCTATAGTTTCTTCAGTTCTATTGATTTGTATCGTTGCATGCAAGGAGTCGGCGCAACACATTATTTGTGAGATTGCCAACGTTCGATGTGACCATGTACAAGCCTATAGGAACGAGTTTATCAATGCAGCGAAAGGATCTAAAGCCGGGAATGAGTAGGCATTGGATCCGATTCTTTGTTCTTGGTGATTACTAGAGCGCGCTAATAACTGTTCCTGCGCTACTTCTTTATGCATTATATTTGCAACGTAGAAAAATGGAACACACATTGGCAATCAGGGTGGCGTCTGGTCCTGAATCAAGAACAAAAGATAGTTTTTGGAGGATTTGGCTGTTTTTTCTTTGATTTTCAGCTTTTGTCCATCATGATTCTGTGTTTGGCTCAAGTTTTGGGTTTTCACAGTAACCTAGAAAAGTTTTGGCTAGGGTCTTGGATTTTATCTTCACCAATACTGGCTCAAATCACGCGTTTCGGAAGATATTTCATTTCTGTGAAGCATATGCACCAGATTGTGATAAGCACCATTACTCTTGCCAAAGGTAGACCCTAATTGGATAACAGACCCGAATTCTGCAATAACTGATCCTCATTGTCCAAAGGTAGAAGGTTCAGAATTACCCAGGCCTTGTAACAGCACCTAGGTTAGGATTTTAACCGGCGCTTCATGCTGAATTATAGGAAAAATTCAAGTATTTTTATTGGTAGCAACAGCATCAAACATTGATAATCCTCGATGTATACTACAACGGAAATGCCACTGTACACACGATCAATCAACAGACCGCCAACATTAGTGAACCTAATAAGAACCAAGACAACTCGTTTAACAGAAACAAAAAGGGAAAACGATAAGAAAACAAAAGCCAACTTGAAAGAGAAAACTGTAATCGGATAACAATCTAAGAATAAATAAATAGTGTACATCATTTATGACGGAGTAGAAACTTCATCTCATTCATGCATAAGATGGAGCCAGGCATTCGTTGACCATATCTACAAGGTTAGGATTTTCCAATGCTGCTGTAACGCGTACTTTGTCATCCAACTGTTTGTTTACTGTAACCATAAAAAGCAACATAGCAGTCAAAGCGAAGTTAAAATTTAGGAACTTTAAAGCATAGTTTTTGGTCACAATGTGGTTTTCATCCGACAACCTGCTTCCCAACCCCTCTATCCCATACAACCAAAAATCAACGTGGATCTTGTCCAGAAGTTTACAATATAAACAGACTTGGAGAATCTGCATGCTAATTTATAACTTGAATCGGTGACATCAAGACAAGGCTGTCACTTTGAAAAAGCAAATTTAAAAAAGGGCTTCTGAGAAAGGCCCACTGTGTGGCCGGTTGGTATAAAGCTTAAAAATGGAATGAGGGAAATCTAACATTCTTACTGATTCACTGAACTCTTGAACCATGATAGGGTGCAAGGCACACCTCTACTGAAGTACAGAGTATGAGCAACAATGTTCCGCACATAGGTGGAGACCTTTAAAACACAGCTGTACTTTCTAGTGCCAAATGTACGTGCATGTTGTGTACGTGTGTACAGGGTTGTGCCTGTAGAGCGAGCGTTTATGTTGTGTTTGTGTGCAGGTGTGTGCTTATCTGCGTGTGCCAGACACAGAGAGAGAAAGAGACCTGCAACTTCAGTTGCATGAGTTCCTGGTGCTACCCTAATGTCCACCTACCAATATCACAAACCAAATACCTTAGAAAGGAATCAAAAAAATTCCGGAGAAAGAAACACCGAAAAAAATTAGAATTTGAATGTGAATAATCTTTTAAAACTAATCTTCTAAAAAATTCAACTAAAATGATAGTCAAGATCAGTGATTAGCAACACAAAGCTCCAAAATTAGAATATAAAGCAAGCCTTCCAAATTTTTAAGAAAAATAGTGCTTTAGACTACAGAAGCGAATGTCTTTCTAACAAGGTTCAAAACTAAGGCTGGCAATTCTATTAACAAATTACTTTAATGTCCAAGTAAAAGAAGTTAACTTTAACAAGTTCAGGTAAAGAACACTGTCAAATAAATAATGCCAATTTTGCCTACTTTAGGAGTTAGCTTAACTACTGGCAATGTCGAAACACCAGCTTAAACTGGACAAGCGTTGCACATTATGGGATCATTTAATAACTTGTTACCGTGGCACATTTACAGTGACAGAAAATGTTAGTTACCGAGTCAAAGGGTAATTGTTAACTACTTTCTTTTCAAATTAATGTATTTTGTTGGAAATAACAAAAGATGTCCTCTTCCTTTGCCTTGCATTTCAATTTCATCTTTTCTTTTTAATTATTTTTTAAGGTCCCCGTTAAAAGATTCAGTGTTTCAGTAAGTGCTTTCCGTCTATTGCATCTGTTAAATCCAATATGGAAAGGGCAACAAGGTAACTTCCTTTGGATAAAAATTAAAAGTGAAAAACCTAAGCTCTTCCCTTTCTCTATGCCAAACCCGCCGCCACCAAAGGCCACCACAGGGATTCCACCTTCCCATATCTTACCACCACCTCCAACCATCGATTCCCCCACCCAATCTCTCTTTCATCCGCATCCGGCCACCTGATACACCACAACCACCACTATATTCACCACTGCCACATCCACTACATTTTCCATCAAAACGAAAGACCACTTTTTCCACCATGAGTGAACAAAACAACCTATCTTAGATCTCAACTCATCAGGCTGGCCGTCCCACAATCACTACCCACTAATTATACCTTACACCGTCTCTTTTAAACTTGTCGACCTTGGTCCAAATCCATTAATGGATTCTGATTTTGGTAGATTAAGTGGGTGAGGGATAAAGTCCATGATGGTGCTCTTGGTTAAGGCTTGAGACAGATGAAGACTTTCATTCCTATTATGGGGTTTTGGGTTGCCAAACGTGGTGGTGGCTTGTGATGGCAAAGGGGCTTGAGGGATTCTGGCAAAAGGAAGAAAGAAAATAGAAAAGAAAATAAGAAAAATTAGGGAAATAAGAGAGAGGAAGCTAGAGTGTTGTCCCTCTAAAACAGATAAAGTTGACAGAAAGGACCAATTAAGTAACAGAACATTTTGTGAAGGACGAATAGAACCAATTAAAGAAGGACCACACAGAAACGAGAGTAAAAGGAGGAGGACTAATTTTGTGACTTTATAGTACTTTTTACCAAGTCTGCCAGTGTCACTCTCTCATGTTTTCAGGGAGTTAGCATTATAGACAACATAGATTATGCCTTGCTTATAGTTAAAGATGGAGTAAAGATATTCAGATATTCAGATATTCATACTTCTGTAACTTTTATTATCATATTTTTTATAAATACATGAACTGACAAAATTTGGCCTTGCAAATTAAAGAAAGAAAAAACATGGACAGTCTGCTTGTATAAGAGACCAAGCTATCAAAATTTACCATCGTATTAAAAATGGTCTATTAGGAGAAAATCTTGAATGGTCGAACCAATGAACCAGACCATCTAGGACTGTTGGACACATCAGACAATTTGCCCCAGCTCATGTACCATTACCCCCTTTGAACCAACAGGACTTGGTGGTTCAAACCAATGGTCTGGGACCATTTAAGAACTTTTCATGTATCCCTTGGCTGTTAATATAATTAGATGCTAATAGATGCTCCGGTACACACAGAAGATTGTGTGTATTACCAATGATTATCTTTATTTCCACAACGAGGCAATTACAATCTCAGGTATAACTGCTGATTGAGTAGGTACAACCCCAAATGGTAGTACTTTTCTGGAACTAAGAAGTGTACATCACTAGTGCTACCACCACAATATTCTTCTACTACCTTCTAACAGGGAAAAAGAATAAAAAATTAACATTAACTGTATTCTATTACTTCACACGGCACGTGGCTAAACCACTAAACCTAATATCCTGCAGTTGTGATCATTTTATTGACAATCTTATCAAACTGTTATTATGCCACATGGTACAGAGAATTTGGTCTTTCTAGAAGGTCTTGCAATTGAAGGCCTTAGCGCTAATCAAATCATATAACTTTGTAAATTGTCTTATGTGTCGGAAAATTGGAAAGGAGTCAACAAAAAATGGCACTGAAAGGAACAGTCAAGAGCACTTATTCTGCATTTAATCTACAGGTGATCTTCTAGTTACGAACAGGATTAGAGCACTAAACCCCATCAATGCTTTATATTGATAAATAGTCCAAAATTGCTCTGCTTTGAGTTATCACACTAATATAGGCACATAGTAATAGTGCTACTTTGTTGAATGAGTCAATGAGCAATAAGTCAGCATAGCATTATAGGTAATCTATAAGACAGACCAAAATGACAAACGGACCAGAAGAGCTCGGTTGAGTTTTAGGTAAAACCAAGTTTTGGGCATTAACGTCCTACATTTAATTAAGGAGAATGATGCAAGAGAAGGCATGCATCGTATATATTTATAGCAGATCAACGTCGAATGCTAAGGGATTTGCCTTTGAAACAATTTCAAATAGAATGAGACCAATTCCCTGATGAAAGCACAGAGGATCTCTACACCATTGTTATCCTAGCAAAGCAGAATTAGTCTAAATTTTTTGCCTTACAAGTCACATTTTTCATGCACATTGTCCAAAAGGATTTAAGTAGCAGTTGAAACATAACTACAACTAAACTTCCATTACGACTCATCCTTGGAAGTAATTAAACTAGACAAAGGAGCCTGGAAACTCTTCATAGAGACCAGTTAAAAAAATGCTCAAAAGCAAAAAATGGAGCCTGAAAAAGGGCAGGCAGCTCGCTAAGAAGGTCTCTTAATCTTCCATCATTTAGACCAGATGGACCAGAGAGCTTCCACTCCTTAAGCACACTGGTCTATCTCCAGCCACTAGAAACATGTCAGGTGGTCGTAAAGATGGTTAACTTCTTATATCTCTAGCTTACCCGTGCTTTATCTTTTAGCTTGCACAACCAAAGTACAGGCATGCACGCCCACACATGAACATGTGATACATATTACCACAGCATGAACCAGAGCTGCAAGTAACAGGTCACGTCTCTTCTAGAAGTGAAAGAGACAAATATTTTTGAGGGCTATCCCATGCCATTTCAAATGACTGGGCATTCCAACTCTACATTATATGACAGCATCAAACTTAAGAAGCACCGGTTCTTGCATAACAAAGGCCCCACTTCATAACTCCAGGAATTTGATCTGTGATTGAGTGAAGGGAAATTACATCCAGAACTCCATATTATCTCAAGGAAAGAGACAAAGTCGACTGAGTGGTCTAAAAGTAAAATGGTTCTTATCTTATCTAAAGCACTAAAGGACGACAGCATGACAAGTAATTATGCTAAACAAATTTCAAATCCCTGGTTCTCAATAAGGCACCCAAGAAAATACTGAAAGATATGCTCTGAGCAGAAGAAAGGTAAAGGAATATTAGTCATACCTTGTAACGGGAGGGCAGGCTGCGCATAAGTTTCACTCGCAAATAAAGGCCAATAACTGTTGCCATGCTGCAATGTTCGACTTTGGGAGTAAATGTGACCCTGGATCCAAGAACAAATGAACGCTTAAATAGCAGAGACTAAAACTGAATACAAATAAAGGTGCAAATAGGAATACATATTTTGCTCTCACCGTACATATGACTTCGCTGGTCGTCTACCTCAATGGCATCTTCAGTTATAACTTTCAGCTCTTCTAAGGAGTAAGGATGCTCTGGATCTTTAATGTCTCTAATATGATGTGAGAAAGCTAAGAAAGACAGAGTCTCATAATCATATCACACAACAATATAGAAATTGCAAAAGATTATAAAAGGTGGCTTTTTAGCAAATTACTCCTTCCATCTCATAATTTTTGTCCCCTTTAACTTTTTGCACATTTCTAGGAATGAAGTTGAAAAACTAAACATTCAAACTACAGTCAAAATCGTAGATAATTTGAAAATGCACCCAATAATCAAGTCCTCTAACAATATGAAGTATAAAAGGCTGGGTACACAATTGACATAATTAACATAAATCTAATTGTACTTAAAAGGATATCGAAAATTTCTAGCTGGTCAATGAGGTCCACGGCATACTCGTCCACATCGCCGGGTTCAGTTCGATTTCGACGCTCTTTCTTCTCATAGACACAAGATTGGCATTTATTAATTCAGAAACCATTTTTCACTGCTCAATTTGGATTACCAATTCGGCCTTGATGTAGCTCAAATCTTTAAAAACAGCAGTTTATAACTGATTTATTGAAAAAGTACCAAAAAAACCACATAAGAAGCTGCAATTTCAGAACATATTAAACAGATACGAATTGGATTTCAAGAAAGATTTACATTCATGCTAGTCTAAGAGACAGAAACGAAATTCTCCAAGATTATTGGAAATTTTTCTGGGTATCGCGCAAACAAACAAATCAATTAACAGGGTGACAAAAGTAGAGAGTTGGAGGGCTTTTACTTACAAGTTTTTCCCTCCAAAACCTAGCAAGGTTGGGTTGGATACCTTTGGCGCTAATGGAAGCTGGAGAGAGTTTTTGACAGAAAGGTCTACGACACAGACCAAGTTCGATTGTATTTATATTGCACATTAGCGTCGCTAATTGGGTGATAACATCAGCCCAAAGTAGGCAAAGCTTCCGGCGTCACCTTTTACTTTTTGGGAATTCCTAAACTAGTCATTGGACATATATACCCTTATGCAATTTTATTTCTTTAATTTAGTTGTTATAAAATGATTATTGAATAAAAATGTCATTTATTATCTACTTGTTTTCAACATAAGAAACTTATAAAACATCAAAACATATCAAAATAATTATTTCAAATTTTTAATGTCTTCATCAACCAAACTAGCGACCTACAATTGTCATAAGCGAACGTTTTAACATTTTTAATTCTTAGTATCGTGTCGAGAGATTTGATCGATTCTCATCCACGCTGTTACACAAGGATCGGTGGGTTAAAGACTTGAGAGAGAATTGACACCCTACTCTTAGCTCATACCCTCCGAAAAAGAAGAAGAAGCCAATATTGGTTACATGAGAATTTCTCAAAGATTGAAGAAGACAATCATGGACCGAGAAACATGAAAATGGAGTCAACTGTGTCATCATAGGTTTTAAAGGTGTTCTTATTTTTGAGCTATTAGAGCATTATTATTAGGGATAATTACAGCAGTGTCCGTGAGGTTAGGGTGAAATTACAGTCAATGACAATAAGTTTTAAAATGTAACATATCGTGACCAAAAACTTTTAAAATGTATCAGTCGTGTCCATCCGTCAGGGTTCCGTCCAAAACGTGTACTTTTTTTATGATGTCATAAATACGTATTTTTAAAATGACGATACTACCCTTGTACTGTGTATACTGAATAATTTTTAAAATGTTCAAATTAGGATTTTAAAAACTAATTTGAAAATTAGGGTTTGTAAAAAAATCCTAAATTATCAAATTAGGGTTTCATATGAAAAATTAGGGTTTCAAAACCCTAATTTGAACCCAATGCCGGCGACCAATCTCTTGCCGACGTAGCTCCCATTACCGGTGACGTCGCCCTTCCCTTTCATCTCTTTTTTCTTCAAGCCCCTCTCCCCCCGCAACAGCCCTCTTCCTCGCCTTAAGCCTACAGCCCCCTCCCTCGCTCCCATCGTCGGTGACGTCGCCCTTCTCCCTCCATATCTTCTCTCCTCCAGCCTCTTTCCCCCCTCCCCTCCCCCCTCAATAGCCACATCTCTCTTCCCATGCTAGTAGCCTCCTCCCTCCTCCCACCACCATGCCCTCTTCAGAACACCCTATACAGCCGCAGCCCCAATCGCATCCCAACAAATCAGCTACAAAATCAACCAACCAACCCCACCCTTTTAAAGGCACAGCAGCGGCAACGAAGAAGACAACTAGAGGATGATCATCGTTTACAATTATAGCCTAAAAAGACATTAGGACACTTTGTGCATTACATACGATTTCATAACCATTCCAACAAAGTGTGGTTCTTGAAATTGAATGAATTTTGGAACTTACTCAGATTTTCTCAAAAATATTTTTGGAGATAATCTTTTCACATTTCGATAAACCTTGTCATTAGTCTTCCAACACAAAACACGGCACCTCAATCTGATTTTTCTAGAGAAAGTTATGCCCAAAATAATAAATAGGGTTTTGTGAGGAAGCCGACAGGCAGTAGGGCAATCCAATCGACTGCATTCAATTTAGTCGATTGCATTGGTGGAAATTCAGTTCCAATGGCTATTTTTGAGCCAGTAGGTCCAACGGCTAGTTTAGAGGAAACTCAATCGACTGTAATGGGAATACAATAGACTTTGTTCGCTGTTTTGGTACATTAATAGGTATAATAGCTATATTTTATATCCTTCCTATATAAATGATTTGGGACTTTCTTAGACACTATAGAAACCACATTCTAAGCTCCCATTCATTAGAGAAACATCAAGGCTCATAGATTAAATTTTTCTCCTTTCGTCTTCATGATTTTTCATCGTTAAAGAGAGCAACTTTGTGAGTAATTTTTTTATTGAGAGTGAACATTCTTCAAGTCATCGAGTCTCTCATTTCTCTATTTGTAGTAGAGCTTCATTTGTACTCATTTCTTTGAAGAGGGTTTCTTTGTAAACAACTGATCTTTGTAAAAGAATTTTGAACAAAGCTTGAGTTTTTCAAGTCTAGGGTGAGCTTTGCATATTCAAGACGTGTGCTTGATATGGGAATATCACCAAGTATTGTAAGGATTTTGATCTTGACCCGCAACAAGATTGTTGCTAGTGGATTTTAGAGCTCTTGCAAGGGACTGCCTTGAAGAGGTGGATGTATACTTGAGAGTAGTTTAAGCTGATCCATTTAATCTTCGTGTCAAGTATTTCTAACTCAATCTCTTTACTAATTGCTTTAGATTGTGTAACAAGCATTTTCAGTAAAATATTGTTTGGTTTGATTAAGATTCATGATCATGTTTAGTTTAAGTTCCCCATTAATTTTTCAGAAATCCTATTCACCCCCATCTAGGATTATTTTACTGGTTTCATAAAGTGTTCACATAACTGAAGGAAGTTGTGTGTGAGAAGCTATCTATATTAACCTGATTCAAAGGGCAATATCACACTGCATCCGATTCCAAATACCAAATTACAATATTTTTTTATATACAATCATTTGTAAAAACTATCTATTGCTTAATTTTTCGCATTTATTGTTGAGTTAAATAAAAATGATAGAAGGTGGTATGTGATATTCTTGGATGGTTACAACCTTGATTTCTAATTGTTAGTTTATTTAACTTTAGTTGATGCACTATGTTTTAAGCTTAACTACCAAAATTGTTGATATATAGAGGACCTCTAGATGGAATGAGAAGAATAAGATAAGGTGTTGTCGCATACACACACTTAGGAAAGAGTAGCATATATATATATATATATATATATATGATATATATATATATATATATATATATATATATATATATATAATTAGTGCACAAATTTGTATGCGCCCCCAAAAGTAAGGAAATCTAAAGTACAAAAAACCATAATATTAGGATACATATAAACGATTTCTTTCAAATGGCCATGTAAGAATGCATTCTTGACAGCCATTTGGAAGATACTCCAATGTTGCATGGCAGACAATGCAATAACAAGGCGCTTCACGGTCATTTTAGCGATGAGAGCAAATGTTACTTCATAATCAATCCCGTCTTCTTCTTTGTATCCTTGTGCTGCAAATCGTGCTTTATTCCTTTCGATACTACCATTTGATTTTAGTTTGAAAGAGAAAATCCACGTACTATCAACAATAGAAGCATGTGGAGGTGAAGGCACAAGATTCCGTGTACCATTCTCTAGTAGGGAATCACCTCGGTGTCCATGGCTCCTTCCAAGAAGAAACAATTGCACCTTGCTTGTAAGAGGTAAGGGCATCAATGGATTCCAAGGAAGAAAACGACTAGTGGTAGTGGGCAAGAAGACTAAGGCGATCAGGTGGCCAAGTAATCCAGTTTGAACGTGGCAATGAGATAACTTCCAAGGAAGGAATATGATCACGTAAAGCAAAATAATTTATAAAAGAACATATTGGAGGAAAAGATGGACCTTGCTCTGGTTGGTGAATGAGAGAAGTAAGAAAAATTCATGAGCAAAAAAGTAAAGAAAACAAATACAAGGAACACTATCCAGAAAAATGACATGATGTGAAATGTTGACACTTTGAAGTAGGGGATCAAAACAGAAAAAACCTTTTTAATCAGCACCAACAAAAACACACGTGACAACTTATGTTGAGAATTTAGTATGTTCATGAGCAAACAAATAAAAAAACAAATTCAAGGAAACAAGAATAGTTCGGAGAAAGATGGTACACGAAAGATAATCTATAAAATAAAAAATAATAGATGCAGCCTCACCTAAAGTAAGTAGATGGAATGTGAGAGCCAGACATGACAATCCTAACGACTTTCAAAATGTGACAATTTTTTCTCTCTACAACCCCATTTTGCTTAGGAGTATCGGGACATGTTCTTTGTGATTGTATACCTCAGCTTTCAAAAAATCTTGAACTTCTTTTAACATATATTCTCCTGCTGGATCAATACGAAGAATCCTAATTTTTCATTCGGAGGGTCAGTAGAATAGTACATGAGAGTCAAATTGTGTTCTAGTCATGGACAAGAAGGTTTTGAAATTAGAAAACACCTTTGATTATGTCCATGATATATTTCCATGAATAAAAAATGCAATCATCATAAAAGAAAAAAAAATCTATAATCCAATCTAGAAGAAAAAAGAGCAGGCCCTGAACATCACTATAAACCAATTCAAAAGGCTTAATTTTGATATCAGAGTGCAGCAGGAAAGACAAACACACACTTTTGCTAAAGGATAGATCAATACAAAATTTATCAACATTACTCAACGAAATAGGTTTATTTGTCCATTAATATAAGAAAATATAACTTCCAATTTTCGGAAATTAGGATGACTAAATCTAAGATGCCACATGGGCCGAGTTTTACTAGAAAAGGAAAAATCAGAATCAGAAGGAACTAAAGAGGAAGATTAAGAGCATGCCTTTATGAACTCAAAAGCAAACAATATCTACGCCCTTTTTCTTTCACGTTCCCAGTGTGACGGTTCTAAATCATACAATCATCACGAGAGAAAGAAAGTATTAGGAGTGATAAATATGTTGGGGTAGAAAAACAAGACTAGTGGCGAGCTTAGAAACTAAGAATATGTTGGACAAATGGAAGAAAGTATTAGGAGCAATAAATAAATAAATATTACCGTTATCAACAATGTCCATCTTCTCGCCATTTCAGCGATAATTTGCTTTTCCTTTGATAAGGAGTAGTAAAATGTGGATCGCAGTGCACCCCAATCATATGATTTGATGCACTAGAGTCTATTATCCCAATGGAATTAACTGTGGAGGACAAATGAGAGGATATACGAGACAAGCCCATCTCTGAAAATGCTGAAGAAATTGTCGGGGATACAGACCTTTGAACCAATTCATGGATCTCATCAGAGATTGACGATAGAATTGAAACCATGAGCAATACGTGGTGGTGCATCAAACTAGGATTCATGAAATACAATACTGGCAGCCTAGTAAACATGATGATTAGATGTCCTCTGTTTGAAATTATAAGAACCAGAGCCATTGGATGTTGTGCCACGATAATTAAATTTCCTCTTATTAACATTCTCACTACTCTTTTGGCGGAACTTCGGGACATTCAGTGACAATATGCCTTGTTTGCTTGGAATAAACATAAGTTCTTCTTTTTCAATGTGACACCAGTCACACCACATGGCCAAATTCTTGACATTCAAAGCATTGTGCTATCTATAGGTCCTTCGGGTATGCGGCCAATGGCTTTTCCTTAATCTGCTTAGCAATGAACACTCAATCAAGTTCATTTTTCGCTTCAAGAGTTGCTTGTGTAGCAATTGTGGCCTCCTCTTGACAGAGTTCCCCAAGGCCGGCATCCATGGTCTTTAATGTATCACTATTCAATAAATTAGCCTCAACAATTTCATAATTAGGACACAATTTCATTAGGAGCTGCATTACTTTCCTTTTTCATCATTTATACGGAGTATCTTTCAAGGGCCTTAGACAAAAAACAGTCGTTGTCTTTCCTATAGTCACAAACTCATATGTAGTCCACAGGTTCATGAAACATCATGCGTACCCTTCTCACCTTGTCCATAAATAAAGATATCATGTCCTACTTGAAAGTTACATGACAAATTTGATTGCTACTATAATTTCTTAAGACACTCCTTCATGTCTTTTGCAGTGTGGAGACCTCTCATCAGAATTCCAATACTAGTATTCGCAGAGCCCAAGATCCATGAAATAACTTAGACATTATGCACCTTCCTCTTCTGCTTCTTTTACTTGACTTGCAGTAGGCTGCGGCTCACTATAATTTTTCCTATCTAGTTTTATCCGATGCCATTAGTTCAATAAACTGAACATAATTTCTCAACTACCCAATCAAGTGAATCACTAATTATCTAACAATCAAAATCATCCCACATTTACGATACTAAGTCCGAGTAAAGGTAGAAACCAATAGCAGATGGTGGGATTAAAACCTAATAATAATCCATCTACGGAGTTTCTCTGTATATCATCGTGGTACCAGAAAACAGGAAGATTAGTCACTTGCCAATTCCTTACCATTAATTGATCTAAAGGAAAGGGTGATCGGTTCCAGAACTCTATTTATACCCATCTTAGCTAGTCCTCTCATTCCAACTATGGAGTTTCTCTGTATATCATCATTCTACCCGATGGTCAACAGGGCTGATTGTTGATTTTAGTTTTGATCAGAGAATAAGATGGGTGTCGCATACACACGCCCAGGAAAAAGTAGCATATATATAATAGGTTAATTAGTGTACAATTACAAGTATCAAGCAATGCTTTGCTCGTGTTAACTGATACAAACTTCCCAGGGATTATCAGAGGAACCTTATTTTGATTCAGAGAAGTTCAAAGTTAACTAGGATAGACAATTCCACTCTTTTCGTGACTTGTTCACGAGCAAAATCATGAACTTGATGTGACACATGAATCAACTCTATCATATAAAATTTAATCACCTTACACACCACAGATTTGGCTTGATCACCTAATGATACGTAGACAAAACCCAAAACTTTAGGAACAACGATTTGTACATCAAAAGATGTTATTACCTATTATTCTTGTGCAAGATTCCACAGAGAGCGCCCCTTCCCCCTCCCCCTAGCCAAAAGTTAAGTTCGAGTACTTCTCAAAATAATGTGTGCGCTTGATCCGAGTTTGCTTTCTGTAGAGTTGAATGCATTTATGCAATGAATAATACTATGTTGCTTCTTACATATTTGCTCTATGTTGCACATGACGAGGTTGGGACGTCGGTAACTAACGTTTACTCTCTTCTAACTTGAAGGAATGCATTCCTTATTCGTTGCAGCTCCATGAGAACATCATTAATGCTCATTCGCTCCCTTGGCATTTCAGCTGAACATAAAACTCCAATTCGAAGGATTGACAACAAGCATTCTTCTATCTGCCCCATGCTCCATTATTACATTTACTGGTCTTATTTGAGCCATGTTCCGCTTCCAACGATATTTCTGGAATAGCAATCTCCATCACTTGATATGGGAGAGCCTTCTGAACATAGTTATGGAGACTCAAACTCTCCGTGAACATGTTGTTGGTCCAGTGGCGGAGCCATGATTTCACCCCAGGAGGTGCTAAAAATATATCGAAGTCAGTAAATTTTTTATAAGTGAAATAACACACAAAAACCTAATTAATCAATCCATCAATTATCAATTATCAATCAAATAACCTAATTAATCAAAAATATTTTATTCTTTTACTTTTCCAGTCATGTTTCTTATCGCATTAACCTAATTTCAACCCACCATTCAACTAAATCACATATATGATATCTTAATCCAATTGGATCCTATCCTCCATCAACAATCTCAATTCTAAAGTGCTCAATGCACAATTAACAACCTAAAAGCATCAATTATTTTCTCAATTCTCAAATGCACAACTAACAACCTAAAATTATCAATCAAATAATCAATGCTCGATTGTGAAAAAAAATGTTCAAAATGCACACTGACCTCAGTCCTCAGAAGTCAGAACGACGTTGTTGTCGTTGGTAGTGGGTTTTTGGCCGCCAGTGGAGTGAAGACTAAAGAAGATCGTTCGTCGCCGGTTGAGGTGAGGTCGTCACTTCGTCAGTTTTTCTCTTCGTCCGGCTCATAGGCGGAACCTTCATGTTCTGAAAGTTGCAATTACAAACATTAGAGCTTACAGCCTTACATACCATTCATGGACTCACATTGTACCACTTAAAGAGCCATTTGCATGCATAATTTTGCATACACTGAGCTCATTGACTTAGTGTAGCTGTACCAAGTATGTTGAAACATGAGTGTATAGGTATTATATGGTGCAGAAATACAGCTTGGGAAAAGTCAACAATCACAAACCTACAATCATGATAATCAAGAAGTTAGTAACATTTTCCAGTAGATTAGAAGGTTAGAATCAATATTAACATATAGGTGGGACTTGGTCACATTTCCTATGCCGGCTACACAGAGAATCAGAGAAGCCCTTTCACTATGGACTACAGCAGTGATGGAGCCCATAATCAGATTAATGAGTAAGCAATAGTTATAATAACTTAGAATTGAAAGTTTATCAAAAGGCATTAACTGATCAAGGGTTTTCTTTATCAGAAGCTTGCAGATTTCTCAGGCTCTACAAATGCAAATGGAAGTGCAAAGGAAACTTCATGAATAGATTGAAGTAAAACCCTTGGCTTTTACACATCAATAGAATCCAATCAAGAAGAATCTTTTCCCAAGTGTATGATATTTTACAATTTCAGGTAGTAAGAAGACATGTTTGTTGACTGTCTGGAGAAAAACAAGAGTCTTAGACTAAGACTTTCAATTCAAAGTTCGAACCTTACCGGAGTTGTAGATCTAGGCATACTAGGCTAGATCTGGCCGGAGTTGGTGAGGCCGTGAGGGCCACCGACCGCCGTCCGTGACCAGTGACTGAGGCTCAGGCGCCGTGACCGGTGAGGTTCGTCATTTCGTTCGCCGGCTAGTAGATTTAGGCAACATTTGGGCAGAGTTGGTGAGGCCGTGAGGGCCTTCGGGCTTCGACCGCCGTGGCCGTGAGACACTGAGACGGTGAGAGGTCAATGGTCCACGGTCATGAACTGAGAGAGTGAGAGGAGAAGAGAGAGAGAGTGTGTGTGTGTGTTGCGAGTGAAAAAAAAAACTATATTATTTTTTTTTAATTTTTTTTTTCAAAATCTGAGGGGGGTACATTAGCCCCCCTCATTCAAGTGTAGCTCCGCCCCTGCTTTCACGTTACTTTTGTCGATAAACTTTATAATAAGTGTAATTAAAAGTCATTTTCAAAGAAAAGATTTATACTGGAACCATAAAAAATTGGTGGCTATCATTTCCAGTTTCAAAAATATTTTTGCATTACTAAACTTTAGTTTCGACCTAAATCAAATAAAAGATAGTGATGTAATTATCTATTAAGACTCTAACCTTTCAATGTTGTGATTAATTTGCATAATAACTAGTTCTAGATTCATGACCGACGAAGTGGGATCCACTATTTGAAATGTTGCATTTTTTCTTTTGAGCATTTATATCAAAATTGATGTTTGGATTTCTTGGTGGCAGTATTTATGGGCCCGTACGTTTAAAATATTCGTTTTCTGTTTTTATTTTCATGATTTCCATATTCAGTTAGAAAATGCGTTTATGTACTTTTATCATTTTCACCCAAAAAAAATTAGCTATTTTTTCTTACATTGGGTTAAGTTTTGGTGAAAAAATGTAAAGACACCTCGGAGATGTTTTCAGTTTTTTGTCACTATTTGATATTTATCCAAAAAGAAAACAGAAAATGGTAGAAGTACAATTTTTTTTTGTCATCATTGTAAAAAATTGAAAATGAAATGGTAAACGTACGAACCCTAAGTTTCTTACCCCAAGTATCTAACCTCAATAAAGTCTTAAGCGTCCAGGCTATAAACATTGAAACTAAGCGTCCAGGCTATAAACATTGAAACTAAGCATTCAGGGTCGAGGTGCAAGCGCGAGCGTGAGTACGTCAAAGTCTCTAACGGAGTAAATTGTGTGTACTTAAGATTTTAAGACTGCCAATTTTTATGTAAAGTATAATTTTTTGAAAAAAAAAAACCTAATATTATAGTTTAAGAAATAACAATATATGTTAACGAGATTGTACATTTTCCTCTGATCTTGCATGTGTTTTGGAGGTAAAGGTCACTATTTTGTGCCACGAGTTCATTAGTTCGAGTTCTACATCAGTAAAATTTAGTTGTTAATGAGTTGGAGCAGAAAATTTTCGTTAAAGCTTGTGGGAATCTATATATATCTGTTAACCCTACGATTATTTAACCTAGGATTATATTTGATTTTGATGATAACTAATATTGATGTTTATGTTGTCTAATATGCATTGAGTTGATGAAGCAATAGGAAGAATCTAATACTCATGCAAACGGACTATTAGACGAGCAAATCGTTCAAAGACACTCAACGGAACGCATCAAAGAAGAAATTCGTCGATTGAATTTTATAACGCTTTATTTCCTTCTTTGTAAACTAAACGTAGAGAGATGATTGTTACGTTGACTGTATACCTAGAACTTGACCGTAGGTTTCCCTTGCCTGCATAAAAGTTTCTCGTACTTTCGAAATAAGGAAACTGCATTTTCAGGAATGCAGTCGACTGCAAGTTGGGCAGTGAGGTATTACAGTCGACTGCATTGGAATGCAGTCGACTGCAATACTTCCAGTAGCCTATTACAGTCGACTGCATTGCATTGCAGTCGACTGCAAGTTGGAAATTTGAATTTCCAACGGCTACTTTGGGAATACAGTCGACTGCAATGGGACATTGCAGTCGACTGCATTTACCGTTTGGCGCATTTAATGCTCCACCTAACTCCAAACGGTCATATTTATTCCCACCTCTATAAATACTCATCTTGGGCATAGTTTTGATTCTTCAATTGCATTTAAATCTCTCTTATTAATCATATTATCAAAGATCAAAGCAATTGTTCATTCTATCTTGGTTTTCATTGATTTCTCATCCATTTCAAGAGAGCATTTATTGTGAGCTTACATTTGAGAGATATACACTTTCATAACTCACCATACACTCATCTCTCTTGTTCTAGTACTTCAACTCGTACTCATCTACTTATTGAGAGTGAAATCTTGTACACATTTCTTCATCTAAAGGTTCTTGTATCAAAGCTTGGGGTTGTCAAGCTTTGGAGCTTTGGGTTTGTCAAAGCTTGTTCTTGATGTGGGCATAACATCAAGGGATTGTAAGAGGTTCGATCTTGACCCGTAAGGAAGATCATACTAGTGGAACCTAGTGCCTTACAAGGGACTTCCTTGAAGAGGTGGACGTAGGCTTGAGGGTATATCAAGCCGAACCATTTAATTCTCCTTGTCAAGTATCTCTAAACCCTTCTCTCTTTACATTATCGTTTTACATTTGTGTTGAGATTGGTTGTTTGCTTATTTAAGTTATTGAGATTGAGGTTTGTTGTTTGTTAATTTTTAAAGTAGTCTTAAAACCCTATTCACCCCCCTCTAGGGTTATCTTTTTGGTTTCAAGTGGTATCAGAGCCTCGGCTCTTGTTATATTGGGTAACGCCAAGAGAGTTAATCGATCATGGCTTACGTTGGGGGTATGGAGGGTAGTTCTACCACTAGGCCTCCATTGTTTAATGGGACCAATTATAATGTGGAAAGTTAAGATGAAAATCTACTTAGAATCTCAAGACTATGAGATATGGGATATTGTTGAGAATGGCCCATTCGTTCCGATAAAGGTAGTTGACAATGTTAAAGAGCCTAAATCCAAATCGGAGTATAGTGATCATGACAAGAAGATGATTTGTATGAATGCTAGAGCGAAAAATTGTCTTGTGTGTGCTTTAGACACTAATGAACTCAATAGAGTCATTATGTGTAATTCTGCTAAGAGTATTTGGGATACTCTTCAAGTCACTCATGAAGGGACTTCTCTTCTTAGAGACTCCAAGATGAACTTATTGTTTAGAGATTATGAGTTATTCCATATGCTTCCAAATGAATCAGTTACGGATATGAATACTCGTTTTACTAACATTGTGAACCCTTTGAAACAATTGGGCAAGGAATTCACTAATGGTGATCTCGTAAGAAAAGTGATTAGATCCTTACCAAGAGCTTGGGATGCAAAGATCACTCATGACGTACGAAATGCAACTCAAGACCTTTGATCAAGAGGACGTCAAGAAGAAGCCTACATCAATTGCTCTTAAAGCTTCATCTTCAAACCTTGAGTCAAGTGATGATGATGAAGAATTTGATGAAGAGGATATTGCAATGGTTGCAAAGAACTTCAAGAAGTTCTTAAGATTTAGAAGAAATGATGGGAGAAGGCAACAAAATGCTAGCAACGAAGAGAAGCTTTGATACAAATGCCACAAGCCGGGACACATGAAGATGGATTGTCCTATCTACAAAAGGGAGAAGAAGGGAAGAAGTAATGAATGTGAAAGAGCTAAAAGAAGACAATTCTCTAAGAAAGAGAACAAGGAGAAGGAAAGAGCAATGAATGCCGAACATACTCCAACATGGAGTGACTTTGATTCAAGTGATGAAGACAATGAGAAGAATGATCAAGCAAATGTATGCTTCATGGCAAATGATGAGGTAAGTTCTTCTTCCGGTAGTGATAGTGATAATGAAAGCTTTGAAGATGCTTATGATAGCTTATATGAGGAATCCAAGAAAATTTTCAAGAAAAATATTATTTTGTCTAAGAAATTCCTTGAAGCTAATAAGCAAATTGAAAAGTTGATAATGGAAAATGATAAGTTGCATGCCAAGAATGAATGCATTTCCAACCATTTATATTTGAAATATGTTAATAACGATTTGGTTGAATTAATTGCTAACACTTCTAGCCCAAAACAAATCTCTTACAAAACTTTGGCTTTAGAAAAATAACATGAAGATTTAAAAGTTGAGATTTGTGATTTGAGAAAATGTCGTGAAAATTTTGTTGATGGTCAAAACAATTTGGATGTCATGCTTGGACGCCAAAGAATTGGCCTAAACAAAGGTGGTCTTAGATTAGATCCCATGGCTATGCCTTCTAAAGTTTTGCAACAACAAGCTAGGTTGAATATTCATACAAAACGACCAAAGAATTATTGCACACCTTTTACACATTGCGGTTGGTGCAACAAGAAATGGCATACGACTAATCATTGTCCTTGTAGAATTGTTTTTGTTAGAGGTAGAAAGAAAATGTGGATTGTGAAAGGTCAAGAATACAAATGCAAGACTAACATCCAAGGACCCAAGAAAATTTGGGTACCAAAAGTCACTACTTGATTTGTGTTTATAGGTATGTCTCAAAGCAAAAAAAAAAAAAAAAAAGTGGATTCTTGATAGTGGATGCTCAAGACATATGACCGGCAACATATCTCTTTTCACCTCGATTGATCTTAAAGAAGGAGAAAATGTGACCTTTGGTGACAATTTTCAAGGAAAAATCAAATTTAAATGAACTATTGGTAAGGAACCACATTCAATTGAGAATGTGTTATATGTTGAAGGATTGAAGCATAACTTGCTAAGCATTAGTCAATTTAGTGATAAAGGTTTTAAAGTTATCTTTGAGGCTTCTCATTGCACTATACTATCCTTGAAGAACAATTAAACTATTTTGGTAGGTAGTAGAGATAATAATGTTTACTCCATTCAATTAAATGATTTAGCTAACCAAGATGTCAAGTGTCTTAGTGCTATTAGTGAAACATCTTGGCATCGAAGACTTGGTCACATGCACATGGAGCATTTGAAGGATATTTCAAGCAAAGAACTTGTGAGGTGTCTCCTAAAGATCAAGTTTGAGAAATATAAAGTATGTGATGCTTGTTAAATGGGTAAGCAAAAGAAAGTCTCTCACAAACCGAAGAAAATGGTATCTACTTCTAGACCCTTGCAATTACTTCACATGGATTTGTTTGGACCAATCCCTACTACTAGTCTTGGTGGTAAATCATATTGTTTTGTTATTATTGATGACTATTCTCGCTAAACTTGGACTTTTTTTTTTGCCACCAAAGATGAATCTCTAAATGTGTTCACTTCATTTGCAAAACGTGTTCAAAATCAAAAAGGTTATTTGATTACCAACATTCAAAGTGATCATGGTAGAGAATTTGAAAATTCAAAAATAGGAGCCTTGTGTGATGACTTTGGGATATCACATAATTTTTCGGTTCC
Organism: Escallonia rubra; assembly: GCA_033065855.1. Classification (NCBI taxonomy): domain Eukaryota; kingdom Viridiplantae; phylum Streptophyta; class Magnoliopsida; order Escalloniales; family Escalloniaceae; genus Escallonia; species Escallonia rubra. The sequence continues at coordinate 216,313 of JAVXUO010002298.1, read as the reverse complement.
TAGAACTCCTCATCAAAATGGTGTTGCTGAAAGAAAGAATATGTCATTGCAAAAAGCGGCAAGAACAATGCTTAATGAATATGGTTTACCTAAATACTTTTGGGCGGAGGCGGTCAATTGTGCTTGTTTTGTTCTTAATAGAGTTATCTTGCGAAATTTTTTGTTAAAAACCCCTTATGAGCTTTTTAATGTTAAGAAACCTAAGGTGAGCTTTTTTAGAGTCTTTGGTTGCAAATGCTTTGTTTTAAATACCAAGGATCACCTTAGCAAATTTGATTCCAAAACCTTTGAGGGTATTTTTCTTGGTTACTCTAATAATAGTATGGCATATAGAGTTTATAATAAAAGTACTTTGGTTGTTGAAGAATCCATTAATGTTACTTTTGATGAGACTAATCTTTTTCTTTGGAGGACTAACATTGTTAATGTAGATGACATAGACAATGACTTGAGAACTTTGGACATAAGTGAAACACTACAAGGCAACCCCAAAGAAATTGATCTAGGGGAGCAACAATCAAGTTCTCAAGGGGGAAACGAGGAAGCAATCAATGATGCTTCAAACTTGGACAACTCTCAAGAATTACCAAAAGATTGGACTTACAAAAAGGATCATCCAAGCGATCAAATCTTAGGTAATCCTTCGAGTGGGGTAAGAACTCGACGCTCTCTTCAACAACATGTTAATATAGCGTTTCTTTCCCAAATTGAACCGAAGAACTTCTCCGAAGCTCTACATCATGAATCTTGGATGCTTGCTATGCAAGAAGAGCTAGTTCAATTTGAAAGAAATCAAGTTTGGACCATTGTCCCTAAACCTCAAAACTTTAGGATTATAGGCACAAAATGGATTTTTAAAAACAAACTTGATGAATCCGGAGTCGTGGTTAGAAACAAGGCTAGATTAGTGGCGCAGGGTTATTACCCAGAGGAAGGAATTGATTTGGGCTAATTACACCTATGTCCCTGAGGTTTAGGGGTAATTACAGGTAAGGACAATAGTTTGGACAAATTACTTTTAACCTAACTTTTCAAGCTAATAGACTTGGTTTTTAATTGAATTAAATTGGGCCGCCAAAAGAATTTAGTAATAATATAGTCTTGACAAATTACTTGAAACTGTTACAAATAAAGTATTAAAAATTTCTTACTAACTGCAATTATAGTTTTAGCATAAGTAGATTTTTTTCCCATAAGACATAAATCTCTTTTTGTTTCTTGAAATGTGGTACTCATTGATACACCTTTTGTAACTTTTTAAAATATTTTATTAATTTACTCGAGTTTGACTCGGGATCCTGAGCTATAATAATTAATAACTAAGGCGAGAAATGCAATCATGACACCTTATTGCAAAGTGTTTTTAATATAATAAGAGTTACAAAAACTAATGTTAAACACATTAATATTACTAAAGATCTCCAAACATTATTTTGAACCAGGTCCTTAATTTTACAATTAATTAAATCAACAAATATAGTAGACATTTAAATAATTAGCCTTATGCAATTCAAAAATCAATTAAAAATATTTAAAATTTTCTAACCGATATAGTAATTTATTATGACTTTATTGGAATATTATATATTGAAAATGCTCTTTAACATGAAATATTAACCTATAAAAAAAATTACTTAAGAGATTTAATAAGAAAAATTAGGTTTCATGTCAAGTTCATATTTAAGTTTTCTCTAAGTTCAAATATGAATCTAACTTGATAACTATTTTGATTAAAAAATTTGGTCAGTAATTTCTTTACTCTAAAGTTTTGCGGTATCTTATTAAGTCGCATTGGTTAAATGTAAAAATACCATAATATGCAAATTCTATATGCGATACATTAAAAAAAATAGTGTAAATTTAAAACTTTAATTATGTACGCTTTTCTTAAATTCAACTAATTTTATGTTGAAAAAGTTTTGAACCAATGTTTTTCTATCGTATTTTTATTGTGCGTAATTAACTATTAAGCATTCTAAATTCTGCATTAGCAATATACCATTTATGATTTTAATTATGTAAACTTTTATAATTTTGAAAGAATTGCATATAAAATCTAAAAAGATATTAGTTATTGTGTGATGAATGTAGACTAAAACTTGGATTGAAATCCTTATTATATCTGAAGATAAATCTTACTTACTAAGCATGCTTATTGTATGCTTTGTGAAATGTTGGTTAAATTTTGTTCAGCAATTTCTTTATTATGAGGTTTTGAGTGATCGTATATAGTCATGTTGGTTAAACTTTTTTAACTTTATATAATTACTTCATGTACTGATTACTATTTTCTCTGCTTCTAAAAATATCACACCATCCTTACTTTATTAGTTGTGTTGACTTTTATAACATGCTATAAACTAATATATATGGACCAAAAAAATTTTCTATCAAAATTAAACTAATATATAACTAATGTTTGGACAACCCATTCAAAGGAGGTACAATTTTTTTTTCAAAAGATACGTAAAAAATAATAAAAATGTCTTATGTAATAGCAAATTGATCTCAATATGTTCTCCGCATATTTTTATCAGTAGATTTTACTTTTTCTTCTTTGTGTACTAAATAAGCTTTTAATTTTTGTACATCTATATAGTTATCCAATCAGAATTAGCAGATATGCACAAGGACATTGCTTATTGATATTTGAGCAGAAAGGTTAAATTATTTTATTACAAGAAAGTTCAAGCCAAAATTAAAGTAACTATCTTTGATAAAATAACCATAAAATTATAAATTGTGTAATATATTTTATTATGGATTTCAAGACTATTAAGATAAATTATAGTTAATATACTATCACGTGCTTGGCACGTGATTCTGGGCTAGTAATATATAATAAGCGAAGCGAGAAAGACATTGATAACTTCTTTGCGTGACACATCATCGCTTCTCTTTATGACACGTTATCAGATCCTTATTTTAAAATTAATTTACTTCTATATTACTAATTAAGTCTTATTTAATTTAAAAGTAATTCTAATCATTCTAAAACTCAACATAATCAACATACTAATCTATTAAGACTTCTTTTTGACAACTATGTCTTTAAAATTCGAAAACTAATTCTAATCGTTCTAAAACTCAACCTAATCATTATACTAACTTATTAGGACTTAATATTTTCTATTATGACTTCAAAACTACTATGTAATATGAATATAAAAACGAAAATAATACTTTCGGTTTAGAAGAGAAAATTAATTTAAAAACTAATTGTAATCATTCTAAAACTCTACATAATCAATGCACTAATCTATTAGGAATTCATTTTGCCAATTATCTCCTTAAAAGTGTTTTCTAATACGACAATTAAAATCTATAGACCCAGAAAATAACTTTTGAGATTTAGAATAAAAACGTGATCTACTAATTAGTACTCCATAAAATTTGATAAGATCTTTATTTTTAAATCTAATTAATTTTGCACGAGTAATGAAGATTTTTTGTAAGCTCTATGTAATTCAAAAACTAATTCTAATCATTCTAAAACTCAACATAATCATTATACTAACTTATTAGGACTTAATATTGACTATTGCATCTTCAAACCAGTCTCTAATATGAATACACAAACTCATATATATAAAAAACGAAAATAATACTTTCGATTTATAAGGGAAAATTAATGTTACAATTAAGATTAAACAACTTACGAGACTTAGAAAAAAATGATCTAACAATTGATTTGAATTTTGATAGGTACTTTATTTTAAAATTTGATTAATTTCCAAGAATAGTGGGGGTTGTATAATTTAAAATTAATTGTAAACATTTTAGAACTCAACCTAATCAATATACTGACTTTTTTTTACTTAGTTTTGACTATTATATTCTTAAAACCACTCTTTAATGTGAATATAAAAATTCATAGATCGAAAAAACGAAAATAACATATTTGATTTAGAAGGAAAAAAATGACGTTCTAATTGAATTAAATGTACTATCATTATTCATGTATATAGGTATATACGTAATATACATAAGATAGTCGTCGTAAAATAAGAATAGTGTGATATATGCATTTATTAAATCAATTCTAAGTTAGCATTTTTAAATAAGACCTAATGAGTACCAAACTGGATATATTCCGTATATAAGGATTCAGAAAACAAATCAAATATGAGATTTAAAAAAAAATTATAAGATTCATGTACTTTCAGTATATATGAGAAAAACATATCCATTAAAATGAATTTGTTTTAAGTAATCTTATAAAGCTTATCGTAATTGACTGTAGACTAATTGTTTATTTTTAATAAGACCGTCATAACCAATAAAAATTTATTATTTTTGTAGTTGATTGAGTTTACTTGAACATCAAGACCAATTAGTAGATATTAGACTAATTATAAGCTTTAATTGAAACTTTATTTTGATTGTAATAAAGTCGACTATAATCATGAGTGGTCACTACTGTGTGCTTTCAATAACAATTATATGAACTAATCATCATCTCAAAATTGTTAGCTAAACATAAGGATATTTGCTAAATTTTACTAGCTAATTATAGTCAACAAGAAAACCTGAAAAAACTCATTGTAATCAATATTATATAGCTCTCTAATATGAAATAATCACCTGTCAATTAAAAATTACTTAAGAGATTTAATAAGAATTAAAATTGATAAAAAAAAAAGAACCACATCTGAGATTTATAATAGAAGAATAAATTATTAACTATTTTTAAAAATAGCATGTACTATTAAAACTTTATAACTTTTCAAAATAAATCTAGAAAAGTTTTCCTTATACACCGTACTTTAACATGAAAAAGGCAACACTATAATTTTGTTTATCTTTTAGCTAAGAAAAAAGATGTAAAGCGTAAACAAGCAAACGAGGGTATAGATCGAGATGCTATCATAAATCTAGCATTATTAATTTACAAAGGTTCTACACAATATAGTAGAGATAACATGAATTGAATTAAATAAACTTTGTTCGGAAGAAAAATTAAAGCAATCTTTTTTATGGTGTCCTTATTTTACTATTAATTTCAATTTTAAGCATTTTAAAGTTTTAAATCAATAATATACCACCAGCATATTAATACTTTATTATATTCGTTAAAAAAAACTCTATAAATTGAAAAGAAATTCTCTATCCCCCTCTCCATGCCCCCCTCTCTCTTTCTCTCTCTCTCTCTCCCCCTCCCTCCCCCTATACATATATATATATATATGTGTGTGTGTGTGTGTGTGTGTTTATACATACATATATGTTTATCTATACATATAGACGTAGATATACACATATATACATACACATATGCACATTTTCAATATACTAATCTATTAAGACTCAATAGTTTTATTATTTTATACCCGTGAAATTAATTAAAATTAACAATAAGGACCTTATCAAATTTAATCAAATTCTAGATCATTATTTTGTTTTACAATGTCAAAAGTTATTTTTTTTTGGATTTATGGAGACTTATTCTCATATTAGAGTAAGCTTTTTAGGGATATAATTGTCAAAATTGAGTTTCATATATTAGTATATTTATTAGGAAGAGTTTTGGATTATTCAAATACAGTTTTCAAATTATTTATGGTTTGATAATATAGACATTAACTAATCTAGAGATAAAGACCCCATCCAAGATAATATTGAACTTTACCGGCACTTTTTTTTTTTTGTGAATAAAGTGTTTGTTAATTTTGTTTCACATTGAATACATAATGTGATGATAAGTGATGATGTAATGTACAAAGAAGCTAATATAGAATTTTATTTTAAAGTTACGTATAAAACAAAACAAAGTTAGCATGGTTAATTCAGATTTCAACAAAATTGTCAAACCTTGGTAAATTTAAAGACGAATCTAACTTGATAAATATGTTAGTTAAAAATTTTGGTCAATGATTTCCTTACTCTAAAGTTTTGCACTATCCTATTCAGTCGCATTGGTTAAATGTCGAAACATCATAATATGCAAGTTCCATATAAGATTGTTTTTTAAAAGTAGTGTAAATTTAAAGCCTTAAGCATGTGAGCATGAGTTAAATTCAATTAATTTTATGTTGGAAAAGTTTTTGAACAAATTTTTTTTATGCTATTTTTATTGTGAGTAATTAAACTCTTAAACATTCTCAATTATGCATTAAGGATATACTAATATATTATGATTTTATGTTAACCTTAACAATTGGTGAAATTCTTTGGAGGTACCACACGACCAACAAATCTAAAGGTATTCAAATATTATTTTAGATGTGATCCGTATGTTACAGTTAATTTAAGATTATTATAAGTTAATAAAACTTTATTTATATATTTATACACAACATAATGATTCTAAAAAAAAATATGTATAATATATAATTTTGATAATCAAATTATAAGATAATTTTTTTTCTTTGGTAAGACTGCACGATCAACAAAGTGGCTATATTGCATATGAGATTTTAAACAGAAATCACATATGCATAGGAAGGAAAACTGGTACAATTAAATCAAATAAGTTTTAAGTACAATATTTGAGAATATCCAAAACCTTCAAGATGCAAAAAAGTATCTGCGTAATTCTACAAAACTAACTACAAATAAGTTCATTTCTACATAAGGCCCTCACGATTAATAAAAAGACTTTTTTATTTATACTTAATTAAATTTTCAGAAAATAAGACTATTTAGTAAATCTTAGACAAATTATAAGCATTAAATCTGGATTCTGATTATAATGCAATTTATAGTAACTATAAGTCGTGATTATTGTGCGAATTTAATACCAAGTGGTTGATTAACGCTCTCCCTATAATATTAGACTAATAGAATGATGTTTGTTGTCCATTCCAAGCTCATCATAGTTATAGATATTACCTGACATACTTTGGTATATAAATATTATATTGTGATGTGATAAAACAAATACCATTCATGAGAAATTATCATTAAATGCATTTAGCATATATAAGACCTATAACTTGACGATAAATAGTAGTCATTGAGGACGTGAAAAATAATTTCAACACTCCAAAATAAGGACACATTATCTTAATCAATTGAACTTTCTCATTTGTAGCAGCTTATAAGAATTAAAAAAAGCACATATATATGAAATATTGAATATTATGTGGTCATTCTGTTAAATTAATTTTGTAAAAAGTAATAACTTATTTGAAAGTGATTAAGTGTATGCATATATCCTGTTAAATTTGAAATGTAACTTTATTTTCTTTTAGATTTTTACTTAATCGTTATAATAACTTCGGGAACATGTATATAAATAACACCTTAAAAACTCTCTGAAGTTCAAAAGAAAATAATGATAGCATAACCATCTTTAATTATAACTATAATAGTATTTGCTATTTATTTGTATATGGCACCATCATGACTATTATTTTACTTTAAGTGTTAAGTCAATATTCATTTAAAATACTACTTGACAACTTAAAACAAAAGCTTAAAGAAGGCCAGTAAATAAATATGTATATTCAAATATCTCATAATAATTGCACACAACCTAATCAAACAAAAATACTATTTAATAATCGAAAGTTAGTAGTCGTAATGCAAGTGAATCATTGTTTAATATTTTACTTAACTTAGTCGTGATTAATTTAAGTACTAAAGTTATTATTTATAGTCAAATAAGATATTTTTTATAAGGTTAATATCTTTTTTCTCTCACGATATGTGATACGTATTTATATACTTTTTAAAACCTTATGAAATACAATATTTTATAAACCGACTGAGTTTGGCTCGGGTTACTGGGCTAGTCCTTTATAATTACCTTTCAATATTTCGGAAGTAATTTTTTTTTTCAATGTAGATCTTATATAAAAGTTGTGATTTAATGAAAAGTAGCCTTCATAACACGTACTGTCTACTACAATTTTTGTAACAGCTAAAGACTGAACGCTTTTGATATTAAGTTTAAGTATTTTCATAATTCTCAATATTATTACGAAATTTCATAATTGATATTGAGAGAAACAACAATATTAATACTATACTATCAAAAAAAATTCCATGAACTTTTAAATTACAAATTGATGCAGTGTAAGCTTGAAACTTTTTTTTTTGGGTCAAAAAAATTGCGGGACTATAAGTCTTTGATCCAACCGGTAGAGAGTATTGCGTCTTGGGAATCTCACATATATTTGAGCTCCCAATTTCCGCACTTATCTTCAGGCCGAAGCGCAAGGAAAACTTGCATGTGGAGCATAAATAAGGCGAGAACGTATATTTGCCCTCAACAAGAAGCAACGGGCAGGGGACTCGAACCAGGCGGTGTGCTTGGATTGAGACTCTGAGATCCGTTGAACCAACTCGTTGTTGGTTGCAAGCTACGAGTGAGACCATTGTGGACTCCATGATAAATGAAACTTTAATATTTTGTACCCATTTTTGTGACTGCATCCACGATAATAACTACAAGTATAATGCTTCCTAGTCCAAATCAAGCATTATTTTGTTATTAAAAACTTTTGTAAAAACCAATTGGCTTCAAAAAAATCAAACACGTCGGCATTTGATTCTTCCCAAATACTAATAGGTTTTTCAAATATTCAGTGGTTGTCTAGCCAAAATATGGTCAAAGAATTTTTTGTAGGTCTCGGAGTCTCGGTTTTAGAGAATCGGAACGGGCACAAACAAAGAGTCGGTTGAATGAACCGGACACCGTACCGTACCTCATCGGAAATCCTGCTGCCAAAAAAAGGAAAGCACAACGTCACCCGCATGCATGGTGTTAGAGTACCATTGATATCTTGCCAACTCAACAACGTGATCACGCGGGTTAACAATAACAAATTTTAATTTTAGGTAACCATGGTTGATGAAAAATTGAAATTCAAAATTTTACCGAAAAATTGAAAATTCCGCTCACCGATTTTGCGCCATCACTATATTTCCATTTCTCCTTCCCTTTCTTCACCTTCACCTTCACCTTCAAATTTTTACCAAAAAATTGACTAGTAATGCGATATGTACGCGCGTGATTGAGTGTGATATTGTCGTTCAGTCCGACCATGATCTTCTTGGTTTAATGAGACCTAACCTATTTCCTATCCAAATCTCACCAAACCAGAACCTCTTTATATCTTAACCAAAATTTCTCTTTATTGTACACTATCGGTGAGTTGATAAAATTACACAACTACTTACGACAATGCTGAAGAATTATTACATCTATACTATATATAATAGGATTTGATTGATAGAGTCATTGAACAACAAACACCCAATCCAATTTTCTAGAATTTTTGAATTAATTTTATACCAACATAATTATGTGTCAAGAGTTTATTGGCCAGAAAATCAACTTTTAAATATTAAGTTTTTGCAAAACTCCCACATTTTTAGGTCACAGTAACCATGCAACTTCCACCACGTCTCCCACTTCCATTATTTCCTACCTCTTCATCACCTTTACTATTGTTAGGAAAAAGTATCCTTGTGTGTACTTGTGTAGAAAATCAGTTTCGAACAATTACTAACATGCAAATAATAAGGTTCCAAAAACAGCAGTAACGCATATGTAACAACTCATAAGAAAATTGCAGAAAAAAAAAAAAAAAAGGCCGAGGCGTGAATTTGATTCACTGTTCTTAAGACTTTATTCGTCTCGGAACGGTGCTGACGGTTCTTGACGACAGTCTCCCAGGATACAACGACAATACGTCTGAAATAGGAGCACTCCAAATTGCAGACCCGGTGAACCAAAATAATGGCACAAAACTCTTTTGGACACAGAATATTCATATTGCAGAAACTAATTTCGGGATTCAGTTATTTCAATAAACTGTAACAGACTCGGTTTTTATACAGTGAGTATTCACTGGGGGGTGCAACTCTTCACAGCTGGTGGAAAATTTTACAACTTTTCAGAAAATAAAATAAATAAATAAAATTTATTTGTCCCTAAAGAATAAAGCTTGATGGGCCCAAGCCACCGGGACGGGGCGGGCGGCGCGCGCGCGTGGTGGACCTTGGGTCAACTTAGGTCTTCCCTCCTTACAAAACATGGGTACCCCCAGGGGCCCAACCCTTAGCTCAAAGCCTTATAAGGAGACAATTTGGCTTTATCTCTTCAATGTGGGATACTCTTTTCCCTTCAAGTTGAACCACCAACTTTAACTTCAATTTTCTCATTCACCTTCCATTTGTTTTAAACATGTGAATATACCATAATCATCTATTCCAATCGACTAACATTAATTAATTTGTTCATAACCAAAACTTGGTTTGGAACCCTATTAAAAAATTGAGTCAAAGTTGCTTCTCACAATGGGTTTAAAACCCAATTCCAACAACTACAAACTGAAACAGAATCAAGTTTCCTACAAATTGAAAATTCTGGTGGGTACTCCATTTGATTTGTCACATTTCCCACTTCCATTCTCTCCCTATGACTTCAACACCTTTCCTACAAACCGAAACGGAATCAAGCAAGAGAAATTTCTGGATACTCCATAATCTCCATATCACCATGTTTTAGCCACCACTTCATTCCTTCCCTGTAAACCGAAACCGTAACAACAGTAGATAGATAACCATTCCATCAACTTGCGGAAAGAAAGAAACCAAAAGAAACAGAGCAAAAACACAAAGCAAAAGAAACAAAAGCAATTACAGACAAGTTACGCTCCAACTAAGTTAATTACATGCTGCTTAACATTTTTACACCACTCAGTCTATGTGTGTTTGTTCGTATATATGAACTCAGATATATGTACGAGCTTGTCAATGGTGCCTTACCGTCTCATATTTCTAGAAGATGTCAATTTATTACAAAATTTGCAACATGGCTGTGTCAAAGCATGGTGGATTACATTCATATTTCTAGAAGCTGTTTCGGAGCTTCCTATCAAAGTTTCCTGAAAAAATTCTTAAACTACCTTTTGAAATTACATTGTAATCTCACGCAATGCAACCCAACGAGATATAAACTCAGAGAAGGAAATTGAGAAGAGTTTGTGCCCGTGTTGTGGGGGTCGTGGGTAGAGGGTTGTGTTTAGCAGTGGTGGGTGTGTTAGTCTGGGTATCTGGTTGTGTCTGTGTGTGTGTGTGTCACCTGAGAGCGGTTGAGCCGGTGAAAGCGTTAGCGGGGCAAAGTGAAACCTGGACCGAAGGAAGGGAGGTCACCGCCGGGAATTGAAATATCGTTGAACAGGCCGTAGTCAAACACCCAGTTAGCACTGTCCGCTTCAGGAGGTATCATCGCCCCAAGCAGGATAGGCGAAATTGTGCGGGCGTTTCTTTTCCTGTGGGAATTTAGACGGGTTCTTTGACAGGTCCGAAAACTATTGCGATTATTATCGGGAAAGTCAGAATGCTGAAAGGGAGTGAGAGCTTTTTCAAAGTTGGCGACATGGAGTTGTAGAAGAACTTGATTCAACTCCATGTCGCCAACTTTGAAAAACCTTTGATTCATGCAGTTGTAGAATAACTTGAGGAGTTACAGCTACTACAAGTGCATTGATCTACCAAGTAAGGACATAAGTAAGTGCAAGACTCTCATCCTATTTCTGTGAACCCGTATAGACATGGGCACAGCGTATAAAAACCTTTTAATTGTACACTAATATAGCTACAAACCTATGGCCAAGATTTATATCTAACTCATAAATTTTCGTCCCTTCTTATGTATCGATAACAGAAGAAAGTACTCTTTTTTCACGATTAACGTACTAAAGAGTAGAAGTAGCAACAAATTGCATGGCTACTGACACTAAGCTTCGATCATCAATTGAAAGGTTTATTTATTGTACGATTACAACATTGATTACAAAAGTAAAGTTGTCTACCTTCTTCCTACTGTCCCAACGTGGCATGCCCTACATTTTTAAAGGACTTGGTCAAATGCAAACTCCTTTGAGTGAGCGATTGAGAAGGTGTGAGTTGCTTACTTGGAAGGAATAACAATCTGTATGGTTTTAAGTAGATGTTCTCTTTGTTAATTTCTTTTAGATGTTCTATATAAATATTTTTTAAGCATAATTATATAACTACGATAATGGACAGAGACAACATCACTTCTTAATTTTTATCATAAAGAAGTAACTTGATTCGTCCCGTGTGTAGCACGGGTTTTAACTAGTTAGTAGTTACATTAAACCAAGATGTTATCACCAGTGGCGGATGTACCCCCCTCAACTTCTGGAATTTTTTTTTTACCATTTTCCATTTTACCTTTTTCACTCTCTCTCTCACTCTCTACGATTTTGCCTACGCCGCCCAAGTCTCTCACCCACTCACCGCGACGGGCGACGGCTGACAACGAGTGGAGGCTAGCTCAGATCTGGAACGAGTGGAGGCGACGGGCGACGGGCGACGGGCGATGGTAGACACCCACTCGACCACTCACAGGCGACAGGCGACGGCCGACGGCGACATGCCGACACGGTAGCCGGCAGTGGCTCCTGCCTCCTCGAGTCGACTCTCTCTGTTGAGCTCGGCTCAGATCTGGAACGGGTGAAGCCGTGGAGGCGCCGACTGCCGAGGCCCTCTTCTGTTTAGATCTGGAAGTACCAGTGACCGGCAAGTGGCGACGGCGAGGCGAAGACTCCACCGGGCAAAAAACCCACTACCTGCGACGCCCGTGACCGGTCAATTAGTCAATTGACTTTCATCATTTTCGGATTTAGGTAGGCATTTTCAGATTTAGGGATTTTCAGATTGATCATTTGCTTTCCTAATTTGATTTTGATATATTGATGGATTTGATTCCTGATTACATGTTGATTGAGATGATAAATTGACAATTCAAAAAAGTTTAGTTGATTATGAAGATTAATGGACTAGAAATTCAGAAAATCTTTGTTCATTCTTGTCCGACTCTTGTCGGATTTGTCTGATGTGCAAAACACGGTTTATCTGTTACAATTGAGTTTGTAGTTCGAGCTTGTGAAACAAGTTGGGGCCAGAAATTATTCCTTTTGCTGGTTTATTAGGATTTTTCAGGTTAAAGTTGAACCTGACTCTATATTGTATTTTCACGGGGCATACTAATTACAGACCTGTATTGGCATACATAGCAACAAAATGTTTAACTTGGTGTGAAACTCTTGTCAAACGGAGGATTAGGTTAGAACCCATGATGATTTTGATGCGTGTTCTAGTGGTGAAACTTTTCCCTATAAAGTTTGGTAGTTATTTTGATGTAGATTTTGTTTTGTTTAGGTACACATGTCTTTTGAGTTAATGTGAATTTTTGTTCTGCGTCCCTAGAGATTTTTCGGTATCGATATATTTTTGGCACCCCTTCGATTGAAATCCTAGTTCCGCCACTGGTTATCAGAAACTTGCTATTATAGCTGACTGCTGGGGGCAAAGAAGTCCAGCAAACCTTCATTGATTAAAATTATCCAGCCTATTAAGATAAGGAAGGAAAATCGGTAGTTCGCTTGGTGATGCTGCAGGAGGGGCTATCAATGATGATTATGCTTGCCCATCAGTGTATCGTCAACCAAATCATAACCACATGCAACAAAGCATCAAGATCAGGTTTAAAAGCATCAAGATTGGGATTAGTGGAAGTATGCTTGAAAGAGGCAAATCGATTCAAATAAATTACAACACTTAATTCTACGTCTGCTCTTAGGCTCAATTGATAAACCAAACAACGTAGAAAGCGATACACCAAAATCACCTCAACAAATATCCGCTTCTGCCGTGAAGGACTGATAATGCATATGTGGTTGTAGAAGCATCTTGTAGAAGATCGACGTTGGCTTAGCTTGACATTTATACCAAACGCATGGTAAGACCAGTGTTATTAAAAGCGCGCCTAGGCGTGCGCCTAGGCACAAGGCGCGCTAAGGCTCACTATGTGCGCCTCGCCTAGGCCTAGGCTCAGCGCGTTCAAGAAGGCGCGCGCCTGGTGCGCCTAGGCGCAAAGGCGCAAGGCGCATAGCGGGGCGGGAGGCGCGTGACTAGGCGCATGCATGCTGGCCGTTGGATGTTTTTTCATCTTCTGATATGGGCCGTCCATTTTTTTTTTCTGTTTGTTTAACTTTTCTAACTAGCCCTAAATCCAAAATTCCCAAATTCCCAATTCCCAAATCATACGACTCAGTCAGTGTAACACTCTCACAGTCTCCCTCATTCCTCGCCGGCCGTGGCCGTCCATCCATTTTTCCAGTCGCCGTCAGCCAGCGCCTGTCCCGTCCCCGCCGGCCTCTCCTCCTCTCTGGCTCTCTGCTACTTCTCCATTCACCGTCGCCTGGGCTCTTTCTCTCTGCTGTTGCTGCGCTGCGTTCTCCACACAGCTGCTGTTCTGCCGCTGGTCTGCTGCTCTGCCGCTGCCGCTGGTTTGCTGCTCTGCCGCTGGTCTGCTGCTATTGAAGTTGAACATAGATTAGCTCCTTACCGGTTTGTCTCTCTCTCTCTCTCTCTTATTGTAAGTGCGTGGTATATTACGTTTCTCATCTGGGTGTTGCAGTTTGTATTAGTGATTCATGTAGTTTTTTTCTACCTTGCTGATATTGAAGGTACTCTAAAAGGTGGTATTCGTTGGTTTGTTGTTTACCCATTTGGAATTTAATTTCATAACAGGAATAATCAAAGCTGTGCAAATTATTGCAGCATACAAGTAGTTGCCATACGCTTAAATTTTAGAAACAACGAGACTAATTCAGCCATAGTAAGTTTGTTATATTATGGTGTTATGATATTTGAAACTGTTTCTTTTGTTTGGAAGTTTATTAATTATAATGTTTTGAATTTTTTTTTACTTAATTTTATTGTTTTAATGCACTATTATTTATTTATTTTTATTTATTTTAATATTGCGCCTGTCTTCTAAAATGCTCGCGGCTGTTCCTTGGGTTTTGCGCCTAGGCTCCAGGGACCTTTTTCGCCTTAGGTGCGCCTGCGCCTTTAATAACACTGGGTAAGACTAGAAAGATTAAACAAATGTTCTCTTGATCTTCTTTTAGTAACATATATTGGAAAAATCTTAAGCTCACCAGCTACCTCCCCCTGTTCCATTACGCGAAGATACACTTGCCATCCCTCGCATTTTTTAGCATTTTAGCAATAAAACTTTTGATGTTTGTGTGCATATATAGAACCCCCATCCTTGAACTGTGTGCAGTTTACCCACCATATACCAGCGTTCTTGTGCATGGAAAACAATCAGTCGTTCGGGGCAAGAAGCAGATATGGTTGGAATGCAAACTTACACATGATTATTTGCGACAAGAAACAGTATGATGTAGAATTGACAGTATGTGTTTTCTGTATCCTTTTCTCTTTGTTTTCTTTGACCCTTTTATTCTTAAAAAGTATAGTACTAATTATTATAATTCTTGCGGCTTTAGGTACTATACGGTGTTATGGTAACAAATTCGTAGTTTATGAGTCATGAACTGTGATTTCCAAAATTAAGAAAGAACTTAGAAAGGGTGCCGATAAATGGGAAACAAGAATTCTGAGAGGGCTTCTTGCCGAGCTCGGTGAGTGAGGTTTGTTTGGGACCTTTGGAGTGGAGAAATTTAGACTCCATTTAGGCACCAGCACAAGTTGATCACAATGGTTACAAGACTGCACAGGCACAGGAGATACAACTATGGCTGCAACATCCATTTCAGTAAGCAAAGCTACTCCTATTTGGCAAATTCTTTCTTTCTCTCGTTCCAATATTGTTGGTACTTGCTTGTTTCTACTGTGCTGTTTCATGAGCATAAAAGAATGAACTTCAAGTTTCTGTCATGGTTTTAGAAGTTTGTTCAAACTTCGATCTGTTATTAAGTTTAGGATTTGAAATTGTCTGACTAGTTCTCATATTCCTTTTATGTTTCTATGTTGGCGGAGAGGGCATCTTCAATCCTTGCAATTTGAATGTTACCACTGTCACTAGGCGTGAGTTTGAAACTTTTTAATTCATTGTGTCAGTACAACTTGGCTGGACCTGTAGAATTCTGATAGGACGCTTGAATACGGTTGTCCAAAAAAATATTACATTTGAGATGGATAGGACTCCATCCTTGACGGTTTCGGTTAATAGGACAGTAGCAAGATTACTGTCCTATTCCGTTAGCTTATTAGGACGACCTTGCGATGTATTAATTATTTTAGACCGAAGGGGCAGCATTTTCTATTTTCGTGAGTGAGGCCTATTTTTTCCTTCTTTGTATTTCATTTTTTAACAGGAAAAGTCTGAAAATCGGCAAAATACTGCCACCTAAAAAATTGATCATATTGTTCCCACTTCCTACCATCGGCCTCCCCTCTAGTTCAGCGTTGGCCTTCGCACCGTTTAGCACCAGGTAAACATCGATCCCTCTTCGTATTCAAATCTCCTCTACCCCTTCCTTCATCCTCGTTGTACTTGCCGATTCAAATCTAGCAAAGGTTAGGGCTTCGGTGGTGGGTGGCGGCGGTTGTAGTGAAATAGGTTACTGTTGCTGGGTGGAGTGTGTGCAGATGAAACAACGAGCTTTCCCATGTCCTCATGTAGATTTCTTGCAATGAAGAAACCTCAGGAATTGACCCTACCAGAATTGCACCGACACCAGACTGAGTACATTAGCTACATATGCCCCATTAAGCATAACTCCTTGGCAAACAGGTGAACACAATAAGGTATAACTGTGGGTATAACTCCTTAGGAAACAATTTTTTTTTTTTTGGCTGAGTTTACACTCTTTGATCATTGAAATTACCAGCGATCAGTAGAGGATTTTTCATTTTCAAATATCTGCATGGTCCCGATGAGCTTACGAACTTTACTTATTTAAAGGAACCTACTCATATGGAGATAAAGACTGAGAGAAACAGGAACAAAGTTATCAAGACAAACTGCAGCACAAAGTGACCAGCAAACAAGCTGTGAAGATCGACCAACAAGCCAGCTGAAGGGAGAGCGGTAATCTTTATCTTTGTAAATTTCTTGCATATCTTAATTTTTCCAAATCTCAAATTCTAAATCTCCAGATTACTAAAAACCAAGATTAAGGCTACTTTCGTTGTTTTTTTAGTTTAAATTGACATTTCGAGTAGAACCGGTGAAACACGTCCCGATTAGAGAATTCCACTTACTTTGCTATGAGTACCTTGACCCGATTCATATTGAGCTCCAAATATACGCTATTCTTATAAGCTTATACATGACTAATGTACTTATACAATTAATAATTACATTAGGGTTCTATAATATATCCACTGATTTATACATGGCAGCAATTCAGTCAATACTCAATGTTACATTTCAGGGGGAAAAGCCTTAAAGTAAGAATGTGTAAACTCATAATTGTTGTGGTAATATATGGGATTTGGCAAGAGAGGAATGCAAGAATCTTTAGCCAGAAACAAACTACAGAGAAGGGATGTATGCAAATGATAAATCAGTGGATATATTATAGAATCCTCAGCCGGAAACAAAGCCATGCAACAGAGCAAAACATGGAGATATGCCAACCATGGGGTTTAGATATGCAAATATTACTTTTAGTATAATGTACATATTGTAAAATAGAGATCACAGAAATGTGTATAGCTGGAAAATATTTTTGTATATGATTGAGCTTAAATGAATACAAATGATCTTTGACCAAATTTTTTTTTTACATTAGTGATATATTTATACAGTAAGAGTTAAGCTTTTTTTATACAACATTAATAATTTATTGTTGACCAACCTTAGCAAGTTAAATAAATCACTATGCATAGTGAAAGTATATTATTAGTAGTAAATTGAGCAATCTATATTGTATTTAACGTATTTAATAGTGACGCTAATCATAATGCGTTTTTTCTTATTCATGTGTTATGTGAACTTAAACCTTTGGAATTCTTTTATGTTAGTCATCACATTGTTTTTATGATTTTTGGCTTCCCTCAGTTAGACTTTCTGGATCCGCCCCTGCCAACTACAGTGCCGAGTTGCACACGCGGAATTATGCCTTTTGGACTTTGTTTTTAGCTAAAAAAGTTTTTTCCGGCTAAAATTCTTTTTTGCCTAAGACTTTCAGACTTTGGTGATCTCTGAATTTGCCTTTGTTTTTTCGTTTTTATCTTCGATGAAAATTGCACAAAGCCACATTTTGTCTTTGATGAACATCGCACAAAGTCGTTTATATTTATCTCAATGCATGGACATGGTACTAGTTTTATTATAATTGAGATCAAACAAAAGCATGTACTATTGAGACGAGGATACAATGAGATCATTGCCGAGGTTCTATAAGGTCATTGACAATTTTTTCTTATTCCGTGGACATCTCTGGCTAATGTCATATATCGAGAAGGAGCAGATTTTCCACATAATTAAGGTGGTTTTCCTATGAATAACTAGTGGCAAGCCGCGTAAAGTGTGTAAAGCAAATATGTTTAACAGGGTTTAATCACAATGACAAGAGAGGATGCAGTGCCAGAACTAATAGTGGTTAAACCCTAAGGAGTCAGTGAAGTGGCAAAGACTCTTGAAGAGTAATTTCAAGGTCTTGAGTTCGAATCTCCAACAAGTCAACAGTGATAGCAGACATGCATGAAGGCAGTGCAGTGCCAGCAAAGAAAACCGGCGTGCTCCAGCACTCTTGATAAAAATGGGCATTTTTACCACAACCGGCCAATTGGTAAAAATGGGCATTTTTACTGCAACTAGCTAAACAGGCATTTTCGGCTAGAAAATGTTCAAAATTCAACTCCGAAACAAGCTGGATGACATAGAGGCGTTTGCTATAAACTCGATTATTAGTGACTTTGTAATTATAAATAACTCAATTTTTTTTATATCTTTTCTGTCCTTCCAATTATACTTCCACGATCTGCTCATAACCCCTCTCATGGCCCCGACAGTCAAAAGTGAGTCAGTTAAGCCTATCTTTTTTATTATAGCCTCTCCTGTTTTCAATCTGGATTTGCATTCGTGTGTATTCAGATTTTTGACTTTGGAAAACCATTAGCATGTAGAAAAATGATTAAGAAATTTGTGTGATGACTCTTCAAGTGATGCAAGCAACAGAGGCCTGTTAGGAAACTTCGTGTTGCCTTTATACCAGCGGTGTCCGATAAATGCAGCATTGCGCCCCTTTTTGAGAAAAGCAGTCTCCTATAGGCACAGAAGATAGCTATGCAAAAGGATTCAGCAGAGTTAGAACCACCATCCTGCATCCCGGTTGATGTCGAGCGGCCTGAACCGGCGTCACCAGGCTGCCAGCCTGTGACGGCGGAGCTGCCTGAGAATCCTCCTAGTTCCAGGCAGAAGTTCGACTTGATGGTGCTGATCATAGCATTTTGCCTCAGCACAGCAGGCGTGATAGCTCAACTCTCCGTACAAAATCCTACCCGCCTGCCAACAACATTATTTTTAGCAAAACGAATATTTGAAAAATAGTTTTAATGCTTTTTAATTTCTGATTTAAATTTCTATGATTTTTATACATATTTTGAATCTGTTACAAAAACTATGGGACTTATTTTACGGCTGGAAGTGTTTTTGGCAATATATGAGTTTTTATTGTATATAAAGAAATTATTTTAATTCGAAAATATTCAAAACTTTAGAAAATTCATATTTTGACTTATGATAATGTTTTAACCTATAAAAGTGGTTTATTTTAATTTATAGTAATTTGAAATATTGTTACGCATTAAAGAGCGTACCGGGTTCATAGCTAGGTTGGCCGTGTGCGAGACGCGCTTTGAGTTAGGAGTGAGCACGTGGGGGTATTATGATATTAGGTTTATAGTAATGTAGAATAGATTGTGTTCTAACCAATGGATTGTCAATCTGGGTTTATTCAGATATCATTAATCGACATCGTGGTTGGTAGAATATCTTAGCTTGGACCGAGGTAAGGAATTCTATCTGAACCCTATTTCATTATTCTGATTTTAAATGCTTATAACAACAATTTTACAAACTAGATCGAATGTTGATTTTTATTGATTGATATAAAAATGTTTTTAAATTGCCCATGAAACCCTAAATTGAACAGGAAAAACAACTGTTACAATTTGTTGCGGTTTGTTTTGGGGGGGGGTGGGGGTGGGGGGGGGGGACATCAGGGGGGGAGGGGGTGGGGGGAAAATGACAACACAGCTGGGTGGATAATATCCACTAGTGGGTGGGGATCGACCCCCTATATGTATATATCTTATATCTATGAAAGAATATACCATCCTCGCAAGTGGGACGGAGGTTAATATTAAGAGCACTTTTTTGAAATATTCGAGCGTTCATTGAGGATTCAAAGTGGCACCTAAAAAAGTTACTTTTGCTGGAACGCTGTTTTCGTCCCTAATCAAACAACTTTGATCCTTGGCATGTCTTTCTATCAATCAACGTCAGTGTTTTTCTTGATCCCTGGCATGTCTTTCTATCAATCAACGTCAGTGTTTTTCTTGATCCCTGGCACGTCTCATCTTTTTCAACTACTTTTCACATGGTCGCTTCGTATCACTTACATCCTTCACCTTTCGATCTTCTGCAGCTGAAATAACATTTAATTTGGATAATATAGATATACAATAGATTAAAAAAATTTTTTGATTTGAAAAACCAAACAACTCTTACATTATGCATTGCGAGCAATTATTGCATGATCCTGGATCATTGGTCACGACCATTTATGTAGTGTCGCAATTTTTCTTTAGGCTACTTGTCCAAAACACTATGTATTGATGTTTTTGACTTTGGATTTATGAACCCTTAAAATTTTTTCTCAAAGTCTTATTGTGACGAAATTAGTATTCGATATTATTAAGTGGATAATGTGATCAGATTAGGCATTAAAAGAGACTTTGACTTGGACAAAGACTTTAAGTTATATTAGTAATGAGAAATTCAAGTTATATTATAATTGCACTAGCAATTAAGACTTCAAATCATATTATACTGAGAATATGAAATTATATAAGAATGAGGAAGACATTAGAGTATATATATTTTTCTAGAGAGATAGAGGGGGAAAAAAATTCATATTTAATTTTTTTATTTTTAAACAAAATATTATGATCAATCTAAGATAACTTGTATAGCATGCAATTCAAGTAGATCAGGATCCTGCTCAGGCCGGTTACGTATATAGTATATGCTCCACAGAATTTTCTTTTTGTCCTTTCCTTTTCTGCTTTTTTCTATACCACCTGACGTGGTACGTACAAGGATAATCAAGGTTCAAATTTGTATAGCAGCTGAAAGTGACGCCCTAACTACTTTGCTAGTTCAAGCCTCTCCTGGGGAAAGGTGGATCGGAGTACGGACAACAACCTCCCTCCTTTATCCTCCTTTGGACTTCATCATCATCTGCTTCTTGATGTGAGCTAAACACAGTAGATCGAACAACCTTTATTTTAAAGCAAAATGGAGAAAGACATTTCACAAACGAACAAATCTAAGGGATTGTAAGGACTTCACTCTACACACAGTAGCGGTGTATCTAGGAATTAAGGCCAGTATATATTCTTCAAGCGGTAAGTACAAGGATAATCAGCAAGGTACAAATTTGTTCAGCAGCTGAAAGTGATGCCCTAACTTCTTTGCTAGTTCAAGTCTCTCCCAGGGAAGGGTGGAGTACGGACAACAACCTCCCTCCTTTATCCTCCTTTGGACTTCATCATCATCTGCTTCTTGATGTGAGCTAAACACAGTAGATCGAACGACTTTTACCCTAGCATTTTTCTTTCCCGTACGTCTTGCGTTTTCTTAAGCAAAATGGAGAAAGACATTTCACAAACGAACAAATCTAAGGGAAATCTAAGGCCAGTGTATATTCTTCAAGCGGCGAAAGCTATCGGGACATTTGCAGTAGCAAATGAAGAGCAAACAAGCGGCAAATATGAACCAATAAATCAACTTCAGGCAGAGGGGCGCAGATAATGTGACGGCAAACATGAATGCAGTGGCGGCAAAGAAGGTGCCGACATGTTCCAGCGCTCTAGACAGAGAAGGGAACTTGGAAGAGGCATACCGGGCAACGAGGATGGCACCAAAAGCGATTACAATGCTGAGAGAAACAAGGTGTAATGTTGTTGGCAGGCGGGTAGGATTTTGTACGGAGAGTTGAGCTATCACGCCTGCTGTGCTGAGGCAAAATGCTATGATCAGCACCATCAAGTCGAACTTCTGCCTGGAACTAGGAGGATTCTCATGCAGCTCCTCCTTCACAGACTGGCAGCCTGGTGACGACAGTTCAGGCTGCTGCTCGACGTCAACCGAGATGCAGGATGGTGGTTCTAACGCTGCTGAATCCTTTTGCATGGCTATCCTCTGTGCCTGTAGGAGACTGATTTTCACAAAAAGGGCGCAATGCTGCTTTTGTAAGAAACCACTGGGCTGGTATGCAGGCACCACGAAGTTTCCTCCAGCCCACAAATCTAATGGTTTTCCAAAGTCAAAATTCTGAAAACCCACGAATGCAAATCCAGCTTTCACCGAGTACAAGATGGTATGAGGTGGCGTTGGTACTGGAATGTACATTTTAGTCTTGAATAAAAGAAATTGATTTGTTGAAAGACTTCACAAATGGGAGGGCTGTATTATGAAATTTAATTTTTTTTTTGGTACAACAAAAGGCTGAACCGTAAGGCTCTAATCCAACTAGCAGGGAGTATTGTGCCTCATGGACCTACAAGGCCGTCACATATATCTGAACCCCCAATTTTCGCACCTATGTCGGGGCCGAAGCACACGAGGACTCAGGTGTGGTGCACACGTAGGGCGATGCCGTAAGTTTGCCGCCAACAAGTGCGGCGGACATGATTTGAACCAGTGGAAAACCTGGATTGAGATCCTGGGACTGCTAAACTAACCCTTGTTTAATGCAAATCTAGATTTCACCGAGTAATATTTTGGTACAACGTGGCGTTGGTTTTGGAAAGTACATTTTAGTCTTGAATAAAAGAAATTGATTTGTTGAAAGACTTCACAATGTATGGTCGCCTCCCCTCCCCTAATAGAAATATCTTCACATCCTCATTTAGTCAAAAAGCACTTTGTGTTACCCATCGAGAGTATCCACCAGCAAGAGTAACTTTCTTTTGTCCCTTCTGAGCACATCTGTTATATCCATGAGCAAGTTTTCATGGTGTTGGGCGAATTTTCAAACCGTGCACTTGTGCAGAATTCTTAGGCTACTTTTGGGATTTTAATAATATTTTAGAATTCTTTTTGAATAAGTAACATATATTTAGGGGCCTTTGAATTTATTTACCAAGTTTAGAGAAATAAAAAGACTGATTATGTTGTGTTTTATCGATAAATTGAGTTTGAGTCTTTCAGAAAGAGGAGAAGAAAGAGAAAATTAGGATTTAAGAATTTTAACATTCTACTCACAACTGGTAAGTGATCGATCCTAAACCTTAATCAAAATACAATTGATTTGAAGATTTTAATCTTAGGAGTTGATTTTATTAATTATGTTTGATACTTTCGGAAGGTTCCGCAACTTTGC
Source organism: Escallonia rubra (assembly GCA_033065855.1). Classification (NCBI taxonomy): domain Eukaryota; kingdom Viridiplantae; phylum Streptophyta; class Magnoliopsida; order Escalloniales; family Escalloniaceae; genus Escallonia; species Escallonia rubra. Next base: position 192,953 of record JAVXUO010002298.1, on the reverse strand, counting down.
AAATCTTATAGCGTGAATTGAGGTAAGGGTTATACTCATAATACCTCTTCTTGTGACGATTTTCTATACCGTATTTATGATAATTATATCATGAATAAAAATTACTCTGAATTTTGGTTACCGTCCCGCTGATCGTATCTTGATTACGATTTTCTGTATCGTATTTATGATATTTAAGCAACTGGCTTCTTTTTCTCCTGGTCAACCAGTCGTCCTTTCAGGGGCAAAGGACAGCCCATATTCAGCCATCTTTGACCGTGCGAGCACTGTGCATGTGCCACATGTAACTTTGCTAATGGTACACTTTCTTTTGTTAAAATTTTTGCCAAAAAATTTGTTATTTCACAATTTCTCGGTCATACGAACTCAGATTTAAATGACTCTACTTTCGTCTCTCTGTTCTCTTCAATTTCAGTCTAATATTGAGTATTTTCTGAAATTATTAAGTCATCATTTTTTTGAAATTCGGAGTTTCGATGCATTGTGACCCATATATGTCTTTGAAATATTTTGATGTGCATTGGACTATTTTGAATTGAGCTAATGTTTAGAACATTCACGTACTTAGGTTAACGTGATGCCATGACATGATATGACAATTGCTACCGGTATGCAAACTTGAAACTTAGAACCTTCACGTACTTAGGTTAGCGTGCTTTAGAGTCGCGTATTACGTGATTGTATCGTATTCGATTATTAGTTCAATTATCTGAATGTGTTCCTTTGACTTTGACTTTGGTTCGACCTTTTATGGGTTACTATCCCGAAATGAGATTCGTCGTGCCATGCTTAATTATCGTCTTTGTACTTTAGTTTTCATTTGTTTCGTTTAACTCAGCTACGTATTATTGGATACTTGCGTTGTACTTCGTGTGTCACGACCTGAACCCATGGGTAGGCCCACGAGCTACGCACGTGACCGGCCGCAGACCCAATAGACTCCAACCGAGAGCTCTGTCAGGCCTTACTCGATAAAAGACCAATATAAACTGCAGCGGAAATTAAAACTTCAACAAAATCTTAAATACATCACTTATACTAAAAAACTTCATAGCTCCGGTTGTCAACAACTAAAGCTAAACAAAAATCTAAATGTTTAGCAGCTCATTCAGTGTAGTGTTCGAAGCTCCGCACCAAATTGACTCTTCCTATGCTCCTCACCATCACCTTGCTTTCAACCTGAAATGATAAGTAATGGATGAGCTTCCACGTGCTCAATAAGTAACCAATGATTCAACCAGGTGGACCATGGCATGCCAGAAAATAATTCACAATAATTTATAGCAACATTTAAAATCTAACAACATAAGTAATCATCCGGTAAATGAAATATAGGAAATGAAACAAAACTAAGGTATAAAATCATTAGCACAAAACCTAATGATAAACAGTTCCATCCCAACATCAGTTCAAACGATATGATGTGGTCAGCGTACAGGCCCTGCTGACTAGGGCCCAAAATCCATCCTACATCCGGGATACATAATTTTTTGGACACAAGGGCGAACGACGAGCAACAATACTGTGCATCAACGTACAAGGCCCGTTGACCAAGGCCCGAAATCCAACTTCCCCTAGTTTGACATGGGGCACAACATTCGAATAAACCAAACCACCTTTTGGTTCATAGTAAACACAACCCCTTATCAACTGATGGTCAGACCACCTCACACCCCTTTTGATAAGTTTTCAAGTTGTTCAATATTCACAATAACGTCAATTTCTAAAATATCTCATTTGTATCAAACATTTCAAATCTCCATTATAATTTCTAAACAAAATATCATTTACACGCTGGTCCGGATTTTAACGAGAAATAAACAACTAAAAGCTTTTTAGCAAATTAAGCTAGAGCAGTTAAACGTAATGAAAACAGTCAAAGCTGATAGATACCACTTTTAACAGTAGATAAACACTATATATATATATATATATATATATATATATATATATATATATATATATAGTGTCGCGGACGACTGACAGTATTCGAAAAAGACGCGATCTGGGCGGTCCATCTTTCAGGATGGACGACCAGATCGCGCTAGCAAAATGTCCTATTTTGCCAGCACTGTCAATGGATCAGCTCCTTATATATATATACACTAGTTGAATCAAAGGGTCACTTACTTGACGCTATGCATTTCCCACATCAAAGTCTCTGGAGCGCCAATCATGCTGCTACATCTGGCTAAAAGAACTGTTAATTCCATTATTTTCCTCTCTATTTACCTCTACATGTGGCAGCCTGAAAGCCCCGTTGATCAACATAATATTCCCTTTTGAAATCTCTTCAACATGTCAACCACCACATTCACTGTTCGAACCTTTACACTCTGATAACCGACCCGTTTCGATAACCCCCAAAGCATTTTATTTACCAAAATAATGCCTCTCCTCTCAATCACTATAAATATTCTCTTACTCTCATTCACATCCAACAACCTCCCATTTGGAGTGACCATCGAATAACGAATTTGGGTATATAAAAATATATCAATAAAAACTATAATCCTTATTGCTTAACCTTCAACCTTTAACCCACCATCAGCAGTTCCATGCACCCATTCACATTTCCTCCTTTCTTTCCTTTCAAACTCATAGCACAACTTATTACCGACTGATCATGACTTTCTTGGTGCTTTACCGCTTTGCTAGGCAAAGAGGTGGTATGCCCTCATGGCACAACTTATTACCAACTGACTATACACACTCCCGCTATTTATGTACACCAACATACCACACCACAAAATAGCACATACACATTGTTCACACTCACACATGCACTGCATTTACACCACACTTTGCACACATAAACACATGCGTGTTGTTCCCTACCTTGCACATATACATTACACATGTACATACGTACCTTGTGTATAAGTACACTCTTTATACGGGTACCACTGCACACCGTACACACTCACATAACTTACAAACATGCACGCACTCACACTCGTCCACCTTACAATCTCCACGACATACTATGCACACACACTCTATACATCGTGTAGTGCTCCATGCACATACCCACTTAATCACTAACACCCAACAATATCCACACAGCCGTACACCCCCCATATCACAACTGCACATACATACACCACCACACTTCACATCCATCCACCCACAACACCTGCACACTCACCACGTATAAAGACATACACAACGCAGTCATCACCCAACATACAGCCACACCCATCAATAATTGAATCACTTGATTGCCTCATCAATCAACACAGTCCTAAATTCCATCGATCACTACCATATACACCCCACGGTTACTCCGGCACAGCCACCGCAAACAATGCCACGATACTATTCCGGCTACAGTAAGCAGTGCCATGACCATCACCATTTCCAACAACACAACTATTAACAACCTATTATACAGTCATCCGACAACAGTAATACCCACACGCGTGACAACGTAGACGCCGTACACCCACAGCTGTGCATAAAAACCACCAACCACCACCAACACCACCGCCAAAAGACCACCACTGCACCTATTCACCAACAACACAAGCAACCATATAATCCATTTTATAAAAAATCATCCCCAACTTATGTTTTACAACTATGATCATCAAAAGAGCAACGGGGAAGAAGGTGCCACAATTGTTCATGGCGATGAAGCTACGTTTGACCAACAGAGGCAGTAAGCACGATGGCGGCTCCTCGCATCCGTGGTAACGAACGACGACTAGAGCTCAGCCACGACAATAGCTCACGAATGGTCGCCTTTTGGTTGCTCCGGCGTCACCTTCACTAGTCGATCGGAAAATACCCATGGCTGTGCCATGGATCTGGCCAGAAACCATAGCATGGTGGAGGAATGGTGGTGCCGCTGGCTTGCGGTGTCCTTGCCATAGTGGGCGGTGCTTGGGCAGCGCGTTGATGGAGACGCCGGTCGGGGTTAGTCGCTTGTGGCCGAAGGTATCGCCGACAGTAGCGATTACACGGCGGTTTGGAGGTGGCAGCGGGCTGTGCTTCCAATTGAGGGGTGACGGTGTCAGGCATGCGACTTTGGGTTCACCGACAATGTTCAGTGTCGCAGTGGTGCGCGGGGGTGTTGGGCGGTACACCGGTGAGGGGCGTGGCCAGAGAATGAGGGGTGGTTGACCGTGAGATGGTGCCGGTGATAAATCTCGGGCGGTGGTGGCAGCAGCGCGATGTTTGCGGTGCGGAGGTCACGGAGGCTCGGTGAAGGGACAACTAGAGTTGCTCTCCGGCGATGGGGCTGCCGACCAGAGTAAAGCACCGTTCGGCGTAGGCGCGGCCGGAATACATTGCTGTGGCGGAGTATGGCCGGCGCCGGGCTTTGACCGATGGGAGTGGCGCTGCCCAATTAGGTCCGGCTGCCAGCTCACTATTTCTCCGCGGCTTCGCTCTTTTCTATTCCTTTTACTCTCCATTGTGTCTTTCTTTCCCGTTTTTTTTTACTCTTTTATCTTAATTTACTTATATATATAACACTAAATACAACAAATAATATGACTCACAATAATTAACGCTAAACGTCCAAGATTATCACTTCAAGTATTGTCGCCAATTTGTTTTTTCTTATAACTCATAATGATCGTGTTTAGACACCGCCCGCAATGTCTTCACTAACAGTCTAATTTCGTCTTACCACAACAATCGTCGCCAAGAACTCAAAAGAACATTATTCATAAAAATTGTCGCTAATGTAATATTAATCGGCTAACCCCAGGTTCGGGGTATTACACTGTGAGTGTGTGCGTGTGATCTTTGCTGGGCTTTGTGCTCACCCCCCCCCCTTCTTCTCCCATTACATGTAATTGAGCTAAGACAACCGTAGATGAGGTAGTCGTATGCATGAGCTTGGAGTGTTCTTAAATTTTAGACTCGCTTTAGTGACTTGAAAAATAAGATAGTTGTAATAGTTTTGATAAGTGACTTCTGAGAACCCCAAAGTTTGGTAGTAATTATTGTTATCAGACTTCCACTGCATTTATTAGACATTCATAATGAATGCTAGCTTTTGATTGTGATATGTTTAGAGCTCTGATTACCTCGTCGAGGTTATGTCTTTGCAAAATGTTTTAGATATTATATTTCTCGTAAGTAGGAATATTTTAAAATAGCATGTGTAGGTCCGCCTCCGGGTCGGGGGCGTGACATGTTACCCCAGCAAGAGTAACTTTCTTTTGTCCCTTCTGAACACATCTGTTATATACTTATATCCATGAGCAAGTTTTCATGGTGTTGGGAATTTTCAATCTGTTCACTAGTGCAGAATTCTGTCCGTAATTGGGCCTTTGAGTTCTTACAAAATTGCAGCAGGCCCGTTTGAATTTCTATTGCCGTAAACAGCCCTTGGAGAAACCAGTCCATACTGCTGGTCCAACAGAGGAAGGGTCGGTTGGTAGTTCGGGTCCATTGACGTGTGACCCATCGGGTTGCACAAAGGCAGTGGATATGCCAAGTGGGCATGGGGTGGTTGCGTGTGAGGTGGGAGGAGTGAGTGATGGAATATTGGCATTACGCAGAACGAGTCAACGTGACACACGCGATACGCGTATAAAAATTAAGTTAATAATATAAATTTTGTTAAAAATAATCATGTATCACATATAAATGTATATTGTCATATCGGTAAAATATATCTTAGATTATGAAAACTAAACATGTCTTTATTGTTAGGAATTTACCATTTAAGATATTCATTTTGTGTCACTTTTTAAAATTTTTTTGGAATGCCATTTATCACTGTTCTAGACATGCAGTTATGTGACAAAAAAGTTGTTACACTGAAGGCTCAATCTAGTATAGATAGATAGATTATTACAACTAGTCACTATGGCACACGAGATGCTCGTGCAAAAACAAAGTTAATAATATTAAACAATACTCCGTATTATTTAGAACACTTATTTTGTGTCACTTGTTAAGAATTTTTTTTATGCAACTCATACTTGTAGGTATGTAGCACAAAAAAAAGTGTTACACCAACATGTTCTCATTGTATATAGTATAAATAAGCTTTTGTAATAAAAAATTTAAAAAAGAAAAATAGGCGTCATGTGTGTTTATTTTCACACTCCGTAAAATGAATTTTTAATTATAAAAACCAAACATGTCATTCTAGGTAGTTATTTACTATTTAAGCTTTTATCTTGTCATTAATTTTCAAAATAAATAAATAAATGGTCAAATTACACTTATGTCCCTGAAGTTAGGGTATAATTACAGATAAAAAAAATAGTTTGGACAAATTACACTTATGTTCGTTGACCAAACGGAATCTTAAAAACCCTAACGGTTTTTCTGAAAAAACTTTATTACCCCTTAGTTGAAACCTTATTTTTTTTTTTAATGCAATTACTTCAACCTAAAAAAAAAGGAAAAATGCCATTACCCTTTCCCCCACAGCACCCCCCCTCGCCTCCACCATCTGGCAGAACCACCCGACCACTCCGGCAAGCCCCTTGGCAAACCCAAGCTGTCGAGACGCCTTCGGCAAGCGCCTTGGCAAACCCACGCCGCCGGCAGTCCTCCTCGCCCCACCATCAGGCAGACTTGCCCCACCACGCCGGCAAGCCCTTGGCGAGGGAGGGAAGAAGACTGGGTAAGATTTCAGGGGGCGGTGACGAGGGAGGAAGATGGGACGGAGAGAGATAGTGGCTGTTTTAGGTCGGGAAGAAGATAGAACGCCGGTGACGAGGGAGGAAGATGGGATGCAGCGCCGGTGACGAGGGAGGAAGATGGGGTGCAGGGTCGGTGACGAGGGAGGAAGACGGGTTGCGCAGGGGAAGGGCGACGTCGCCGGCGATGGAGGCGACGCCGACAAGAGATAGGTCGCCGGCAATGGGAGAGAACATATCAAAATTTGCAAATTAGGGTTTTAAGAAAACCCTATTTGCAGAAACCCTAATTTGCAAATTAGTGTTTCAAAAAAAATCCTAATTTGCAAATTAGGGTTTCAACAAAATTCTAAAACTGATAAATAAATCATATATAATAATAAATAGATATTTTTCAGTATATACAGTACAAGGGGTAATCTCGTCATTTTAAAAATACATATTGATGACATTATTAAAAAAATACACTTTTTGGACGGAACCCTGACGGATGGACACGGCTGATACATTTTAAAAGTGTTTGGTCACGGAATGTTACATTTTAAAACTTAGTATCCTTGACTGTAATTACACCCTAACCTCAGAGATATTTGTATAATTTGCCCTAAATAAATAATAGGACGTCAAGTATCAACATTCTGAATATGTAGTTATATAATACCAAAAATGATGTTGCACCAAAATGACCATTCTCTTTATCTATATACGAGTCACGGTGCACACGCGATGCGTGTGCGAAAATAAAATTAATTGTGCAAATTTTATTAAAATGTAAACTTGTAAAATTAAACATATTTTTATAGGTAGTTACTTACTAATTAAGATCTTTATTTTGTCACCTTTTATAATTTTTCTTGTAATGCCACTTGTCACCACTATAGGTAGGTAGTTATGCAACACAAAAAAAAATATTTTATAATTTTACCTTCATTTTGATCACGTGTCAGCATCGAAATCATTCTCAATGTAACACCAAAAGGTTATTACATCAAAAGTGAAAAAAGTTTTCTCAATATAGTATAGATATAGATGTGTGGAAGTGACCCTTTTTTTTTTAGAGAATTCGAAAAATATATACCATGAACAAAAAGTTTATAAAAATTTTACAAGAAATATACAAACAAAGTGAATAGTCGAAGATGATAAAAAAAAATACCGGATAAGAACCCCATCACATAGGATATATCGAGAGCTCGAGATAACTACTAAATACTACTAAGGAAAGATCATGAGAAGCATCCTACCTGATTCATACAAAGGAAACATCAGCTGGTACACAGTCGAACAATTCCTACTGTATTCCTTCCCTTGATCTCAAAGCAAAAGACGCCAGTGTTGAAGCTATACCAAGTAAGTGCTCCCCCGACCAACATGCACCGAATGCAATGAGCTGCTACTATCCGTCATCTCGTGCAAAATATACTTACTATGTAAAGATCTCTTGTCGCTACAGAATGTTCAAACATGTCCGACAGAGGGATTAATAAGATAGTATGTAAACAATGCAATTGAACTAGCCAATGGAACGCCACCAAAAGAATAGCATACTCAGTCACAAATGAAATATAATGTTTTACAAATGAGACAATACGCTAGCCTACTGAAACCCGACCATAATTCAACAGGACCCCTACGCCAAACCTATTTGTAGCTGACACTACACGGGCTATTGGTGCTAGTAGATTGGAAGCATGACAAAGTTCCGATTGATGAAACTGATAAAGAGGCGGGCAGAAGTAAACATAACTAGAAGGCTTACGGGTACTAACACTTTCTAGTCATTTAAGCTTGGTGACTTTGTGCAATCATGTCTGGTATACTGGACTAAAGCGAATCTCATTGAACGTAGCACGTGCTTTATTCAGACTTAGGATACTAAGAAGGAAGACCTTTAAATACCAAATTGTTTCGACTACACTAGATTTACAAGAGTAAAAGCGATATCAAGAAAAGTCTCGAAACATCACCAAGACTGGCTTATTTAACGGGTAAATAAGCCAATCTCTAGAAGAAGAAATCCTAAATTTGGGGAATGTTGGAGTAATTAGTAAATACTCCCAAACTTCCCTGGCCGGTAACATTCTAGAAATAAGTGTTCATGAGTTTCAAAGTCTAACAAGCAGATAGGACAAGTATCTTGAATATGACATATTTTTTTTTAGTAGCTCAGAATGAAGAGCCAATTCTTTATAAAGGAATTTCCATAGAAAGATTTTGATTTTCTCAGGAATCAGTAGTTCCCAGATATGACACCAAACATAGGGGGAGATTTTTCCCTGTGACATCTCAGGCCTTACTAAACACCCTGCCAGGACCTATACAATCCTGCGACAGAATAAGGCACCTTTTTTGGTGAAAGGCCAAAAGGCACATTATTCAATGGTACAATGCATAAGTTTAATATGAAAGATTTGAGTAGCAATTTCAATTGGAAACAAAAAACAAAAAAAGGATGTGTTGCACATACCAACATTGATTATTGTGAGAAAATAAGTCCAAAACTCACCAGTGGCTATTCTCACTAGTAGTATTCTGCTTTATCAGCTCTGGAGGAACTACAGGATAACCAACAATCCATCCAGACAGAGATAGATTGCCCATTCACAATTTGCCATTGAAGCCCTTGTTTAATCATTCTTTGCCCTACCAAAATACTTTTCCAAATCCACGAGGTATTACTATTTCTTGCCTAAAGGAAGGCCATAATTTTATAATAACGCCTTTTAATGACTTAAGCAATCAGGCTCTGAGGCATAGACCTGATTTTGTAGACTTGCTTTGCCACTAATGCTTCATTAAAAGACCCAAACTCATAGAAACCCAAGCAACCAAGGTGTTTATGTAGGCATAACACAGTCCATGCAGTGGATGGATCTAAGGGTGGCCTCAAGCAATCACCAAAAGCGAGCGAGGAAATCATCTAATTGCTTGCACAAATAAATTGAGAATTTACACATGAACATGTAACAAATAAGGAAAGAGGACAATATTGATAGTATTAATGTAGCCGTTCCTGCCTTATTCAGTAATAAACCCAACCAATGAGCACATCTATCTTGAACTCGTTGGACTACAGTTTCAAACACCTCCCTCTTATTCATTGAAACATCTAGTTGAACTCCCAAATATTTCCTAGAGAGCTGTTCTGAATGAAATTCGAAAGCATTTTTTATTTGAGACCGAACTTCACTAAAGGCATTAGGACCAAAAGAAAGGCCTGACTTGCCCCCAATTAATTTGTTGACTGGACATTCTCCAGTAATTATCCAAGATAAAAATACCTTTTTAGTTTCAAGCGCTACATTCCGTTGAAATTGCAGAAACAGATACATGTCATCTATATACATCAAATAGGTTACTGGACGTAACGTCTTTCACGCTTTAATTCTTGCAACCAAACCTTTGTTTTCCGCATTAATGAGTAGCAAATAACATTTTTTAATACAAAATAAATAGAAAAAGTGAGAGGGGGTATCCTGGATGAATACCCTTTAGGATCAAACCGGTGCTTTAAAGCTCCATCTACTAAGACTGAGCACGACACTGTAATCACACATTGCATGACCAGTTCTATCCACGTACGTAAAAATTCCATTTCACTTAAGACCTTTTCAATAAAATCTCATCTTAATCGATAAAAAGTCTTACTCATATCCAGTTTTAGATTCACCAACACATCTCGAACCTTTTTCCTCTTACGAATACAGTTTGTAAGTTCTTGAACAAGAATTATATTATTCATCAAGAGACATCTTCTAGCTATAAACGCATTTTAAAGGGTGATATAACCCTTCTGATGACCGGAGACATTCGATTGACTAGTACTTTTGCAACGATCTCACAAGCTACTTTGAACAAACTAATTGGCCTGAAATCTGCTACAATCTCGGGACAGTCCTCTCTCAGTACAAGGGTGATGAAAGTGTTATTCACCTGTCTTAACATGTGACCCAAATTAAGGAATAATAAAATTGATCGAGTAACTAGGGCCTCATAAAATCCTAACACCTATGGAAACATCACTGCATAAATTCCATCTAGACCAGGGATTTGGATCTGTTAATAAGTTGGGTCAGTGGACCCATTATCCGCCCACTAACAGATAATGTGTATTTGTTAGTCTGGATAATTACAGTTAATTAGAGGATATTTATCTCCTAAGTGTCATAAGTGTTTGAGGTAAATATATCTTTATCTCCTAAGAGTTTGAGGTAAAACCAATCTCTAATTATATTTTTATATAAAGGTTAGAGATATCCCAAGAAATCATAAGTCATAGCAACAAGTGACATACAATAAGTCACAAGACAGTCCCTCTCTCTATAGCACTCTCTCTAGAGCAATCACCAAGCTCTAGGATTTGGTTCGTACTCTAGTAGCCGTTTTCGTACTTGCGAAAAAGATCAAGCGTAGTGGAAGCTCGTAACAATAAGAATCCAGCGTCGGAATTTTTGGAGACTTCGTACGGTATGTTTCCGAACCCATTACGTTATGTGGTAAGTGCATTAAATCGATTCAACAGAATCCATTTATTTAGAACACTGCACGTTGAAGCTTATTCACTATAAAAGCTTGAGTCAAGTGTTGCTGGTGAGCGAGTAAAAGAGTATGCAGAACCAGCTTCTCAGTCCTAGGACTGAGAAAATATTTAGGGATCATGGACGTGATAATTGCTTCATCGGTCTGTCTTTTAGGGAATCAATACGGTTATGCCTTATACGAATGATCGTAGAGGTATTAAGAGTTTTTTGTTTCTATCTCCTAATGCTAGCCAGTTAGTTTTAGAGCGTTGGACACTTGGACCTAAAATAGCTCTTTAAATTCCATTTGAAAATCGAGTTTCATGCGAAGATGAAAACCTTGCATTCCGAATGTGAATCCTTGGTTTTGGAGTGACAATAATAAACTTCTAATGTGTTTGATTATCCCTGGCAAACTGCCAAGGTATTCTTGACTCCAAAACCCCAAAAAAAAACCCTCAAGGCAGATCGAAGACAAGACATTAATTGAAAGAGAGGAGAGCCAAAGGAAGAAAACTCCCAAACTGCTCTTAAAAGCTGCAAAAGATTTTGGATCAGATAACCAACTAGGCTTCAAGATGATAGGCCTAGGAAAAAACTGTCGGGAAGGACCATCATCACATAAAATAGGGGCATGATCTGACTGTTGAATGGCCAGATTACGAGCTACCACCTCCGGGTATTGAATAATGCAGTCTGGATTAGCCATTAACCGATGCAGTTTCTGAAGAACAAAACCTAAATCTGGAAAGCCCCTAATTCAAGTAAATGGAGATCCATACCAGCAAATATTAGATAAACCAAATGGTTCAAGGAAATTTTCAACCTTTGGATACCAAGAATAACCCCAGGGTGTCGACCGGTTTTCTCATTAGGCGACAATTAAAACCGCCATATAAGCAGAAGGACTCCGAACAAGAGTCGAGGATAGCCCAAGTATTAAGGTGATTTATAACCTGAGGATGCCCATAAATTAAAGCATATATTATAATAACACCCCTTCCCAATTGAGCACCGAAATAAAAATTAGATCTTTATAAAAAATATTTATGAACATTGGTTGTGATTGTTTCCCACCAAGACATAAACCACCACTCGTACCCATTGGATCAACTCCGACTCTCTCTACATAACCAATTCGACAAAACAAGCAGCTCACTTTAGCTATATTTATATTTGTTTGCATAACGAAAACAATATCAGATTTATGATATTGGATCAACTCCGAATTGTGGTGTGTTGACCCAAACCACCATAATTCCAGCTTAGTATTTTCATAAAATACCATGGGGTTGATGTGGCTCGACCCTTAAAGCACACTGACTGAAACCAGTACAAGCTAGTGAGGATGTATCCAAATTCAAACTAGATCAAACAACCTCCATAGGCTTAGATTCCTCATTCTCTAGTTGCAACACAATAGAATCACAGCTCGAAGAATCCAGTAAGCCCACAATATATGAATGCTCAACAGGGAGCATACCAATAAAAAAATCTTCAGCAAAAAAGAAACGACCAGAGTTTAAGCATAAACTTAGAGGATGATCCTTGGGTTTAATGATGTCTGCTCGGAATTTTTTAACATCCCAGTCTTCAAATTTGCGACGTGCCTCTACATTACGAAGTTGTTTACGCAAGCTTGAAGAAGCAGATGTCAAAGAAGAAGAGATGTTATCTTGTTGGACTGGCATCCCCAAATATTCCAAGTTCAGCAGAAAATCTACCCTATTAGAATCACGAGCCTCTAAGTCCACAGCTTTAACCATTTCTAACTCTATAACATCTGCTTCTCCTGGTGTAGTTGCTGTTAACCAGTGCTGTCTCCAATCAAATGCTGCGGAGAATCATCTTACAAAGATGAATCCATAGGAGACCCAACCTTGATCTGAATACTTAGTGACTGAGCACCCATTGGAGAGATCATTAAGGAGTTTCCCGAGACTGGCCGCTTAGTCGTAACTCGTAAGTCGTAACTGCAACTGTGGAAGGCCCAGCTTTGAAGTCATTAAGCTGGGCTTAGGGGCTTAAAAGCTCTCCGTCATTACTACCATACTAATCTCTAATCCCTAGACTACGGCCAAATGACTGCCACCTTTCATCTAAAAAAAGTCCAGTCCAGATCTAACAAAGTCCTAAGCTAGGGCTTGGCATATAGGCCTGAAAGATAAAGGCCAAGATCACATTATCTGGAAAAATAACAGTAAACTAAACTATCTGAATGGCATTGAGAATGAAATGTGCCCTTCTCCCTATCTGACCCTCTACTCCCCATCACCAACTGCTAGAAAAGCTTCTTTTTTCGGCACCGACAACTGCTATATATTCACCAGAATCAGCCTTAGCCAAATAGTATTCATCCTCGTCCATCAAACTGTAAGATACAACTGGAATGGCATCTGATCGAATTTCCAACTTTCAAAACCGAATTTCAGGATTCACCACTCAATTCTCAATCTGATAGCGAGACTACTTCTAAAACAACTTGTTCATCCCAGTCATGGCTTATGTAGATGTGACTTATTCGATTCTAATTGGTATTTTGTGAAAGCTCAGAATTTACGAGTGAAAAGACAGTGATGATCCTGATAGAATAGCTGAGCATTATCCCTTCTAGCATACCTACCAAGCACATTTCTACCATTAATCTTGCTTAAGCAAGATTAATACTGCACCCTTGGTTCACATGCTCAATATTCTCACATCTGCAGCATATATGGAATAGTTTTTCATACGCTGCCCAAACCCAGATGCCATTTTCGCCCAATGTCCGAACAAATATCCGGCCACCAAAGGCTTATCTACAAACACTTCACCAGTATTAAAAAATAATCCGAACGATTTTGCCTTGTAGGAGACCAGTGTACTACTAGCACTTCACAAAAGTAACTGCTAAATTGCGCCGCAACTTCATAACAGAACATCTCGAGAGGTACATTATTGAACTGCAACCACAAGTCCACTGTCGAAAAATCCAACCTGGGCAGACACTAATATGGAGTCCAATGCACAAATAGCAAAAAGGCAACATGGACATTCCAGGGTCCTTCCGCTAATAAACACATAACTAGAGCATCCAAGAAATAGAATGCGAAATAGTCACCTATAGCTTCTACTTCCACTGTCCCTCTCAATCTTCAGTATTTGTTAACCACCTTTTGTTTAAGATTCGAAGTAAATACTCGAGAATCGATAAAATTTAAAATCAACGGATTTGACAATCTCAGTTGCTGAATTAAGAGCAAATCAGGATCCACTACCACGAGTTGCCCACATCTTTATAGTACAGGAATCTCCTCTAGGTTAGAGGATTCCAGATTGAGAATAAGGAAGGAAAGAAGAAACCTTAAATCCAACCTCACCTTCGGTTGCGCCCCAAGTAGAATAAGAGAGTCTGCTTAATTCCGCAGATAGTTTTGATTCTGGGTTTATTGACTCAGTTTATTTTTCTTTATTTTCTATCTTTGGATAGTGACTCAGTTTATTCGTGTTTTAGGATTGGACTAATAGCCAGGGTAGTCTTGTTGACACTCTCGATATGACTACTTGCGCTCCTATATAACCACAAATAACTGTAAGCGACACAGAATTTGGTCGCACTGAAAATTATACTAGTCATAAAATAGGGTCAATAGGACTGCTCCCATTTTTATTATCTATGCACCTTCAAAGTAATGTGTTGGGACTGATGAATGATATCAAGCTGAGAATTCTGAGCGTGAAGAAGTACCAAGGGAATTATACCAACTGGGTCCTCTGTATGAACTGGAGTATTCCTGGCTTCCTGTTGTCTTAATTGTTTCTCGTAATGCCTGAAGTATACTTCTTGTAGGCTCTATCTTTTGCGCTTACTGGCAACAAAGGAAGGAACCTTCATGAATAAAGGCAAAACTGGATCACATCACTGAAATGACTAGGTAAATAAGAATACACGGAATCGCCTCCAGTCGAGATCAAGTTGCATTTCCATTATTTTGGTCCATCTAGTTCTATACCCTAGTCACACGGAACGTGGATGGGAGTGGGACTGAGTGTGAGTTTCTGGAGAGGGAGAGTCACTACTATACCGGGTTTTGGGGTGAAGCGGGAGCGGTGGCGAGATTCGGGAGCGAGGTTCTCGGGTGGGAGCGTGACTAGAATTGAAGAGTCCTGCAACAAAGTTCTATACTACCATCAAGTTGCTATGTGCAGTCCAACATGATTCTTGCAAATCTACTTCCCTGTAAGACGGTAAAAGTAGTAGCAATAGATGGTTGATTGTGATTTCTCACTCTCTCTTTATCTCAAAACAGACACATGTATGCACTCAAGCAAACGCTTAAGTGTGAAGTCATACCATTTTTCTCCAAGACGCCTGACATCACAGATGGATGTCGATTGGCTGGACGAGAATGTTAACACGGAAACAAATTTCTGCAAAATCTTTAACGCCATTCAAATCAGGACCTAAGAAACCTCATGCATGCTCCCTACATTGATGGTGCTGGTGATCCAAACTCGGTGATTTGCGGAGGAGATACCAATCTAGTATAAGTAGGAGAAGAATGATAAAATCCATGAAGGCATGAAGCAGAGCAGAGTGCAGTGAAGAGGCCAGCATTTTTATCTAAACAGGCATTACATAGAACACAATCATAAAAGGATTGGGTGATAAAGACGACATAAATAATTACCACAGTTACTTAAAGAATTCACCCGAGACAGGTTGAAGACTAGCAAAATAAGAGACGCTGGTTGAAAAGCGTTGCCAACATCTCTTTTAAGGCCCTCACTGATCCTTTCCCTTGATTAGATTGGATTATCAATCTCACTCACTATTAGAGTCGTCTTTGCTAAATTTGCCGACTTCTTCCGTGATGAACCAGAAGGCTCATTGAGGTCATGCTTCAGAAGTTTTACTCTCTTTTTCCCAACACTTCTCCTTTTTCTCCGTTTTCTTCCCACGCCATTTTCTGCCAGCTGCATTGTGTGTGCAGCAGCCACAAATGCAGCATTCATCGAGTCATTGGGGTTCTCATCTTCCTCAGTCCTATCTTCTTCTTTCCCCTTGTTATCAATGTAAAAGACGAGATCTGATTTCATCCCTTCTACCTTATATCCAGACTGGTCATCGCATGTAGAATCAGAGTCCAACTACGATAGTTTTGATTCTAGGTAGTCCCACCAGATACATCAACTTCAAGCAAAAACTATAAAAACAAACTTGGGGTTAAATGTTTTACTGCATATTTATGTGTTGTGTGTTAAAAAAAAGGCTAAAAATAAGTAGAAATGGATTAGATACCGAAAGGGTACAGTAGGTGCAGGGGCGGATCCAGAAAGTCTAACCGGGGGGGGGGCCAAAAAGACATAAAAAATTTGATGACTAACTAAATGAATGAAGAAGGTTCAAGTTTACATAAACCATGAAAAATAAAAAACACTAAGATTAAATGTAGTTCATCAAGGTTTCACAAAACAAGAAAAGTAACTATATACATTGATGGTTAAAGCAGAACTCGGCGTTCTTTATAGTCACGAAAATCATCAATGATCGAGTCTATAGTAAACGTTTCCACAATATCTTTCTCAATGTGCACAATCAAAGAATCCGTGAGAAAATCATCATCTATCTTATTTCGGAGTTGAGTTTTGACCATCTTCATAACCGAAAATGCTCGTTCAGTAGTTGCAGTACGATAAATGTATAGTAAATTGCTCGGTTCGTGTTATAATTAGCGTAACTATTGAGTACGATAAATGTATAGTAAATTGTTCAGTTCGTATTTTTTTTGTAACTATTGAATACATTAATACTATAAGAATTAAACTAACGATAGCTTAACTATTGAAATAGTGTAACAATTGAATACGTTAATACTATAAAAATTAAACTAATGAATAGCGTAACTATTAAAATAGCGTAACAATTGAATACATTAATACGATAATTAGCGTAACTATTGAATTTGTTAATACTTCAAGAATTAAACTTAAAACAAAAGAACTCACCTCGATCAATTCGTATTTTTTCGTAATTCGGAGATTTGAAATTTAGGATTTGGAAGAATGAAGAATGAGAACGAAAATATTATGACGGCCGGTGACTCAAAGAATAAAGAATACAACAAAAAGAAACCCTAATCAATTAGTTACGATACAATGGCATTTTTGTAAATACGTAAAATGTGAGTATCTAATTGAAATAACTAAAAAAAAATTTCCAAAAAATTGGGGGTGCCGTGGCCCCCCCGGTCAGGGAGGAGCTCCGCCACTGAGTAGGTGCCTAACATCTTCCCTCTATATATCTTAGCCTCCGAACACATTTCTCTCATTTCAATATATTAGTAGTCTTTTGGACATTTTAGAGTCATTTTTAGGTTTTTCTTATTTTTCTACGTTTAATTAAATAAGATGGCGACTCGAGAAATTTGTTGAGACAGTTCACTACAAAGGCAAACCGAGTAAAGGCCACCCAAGTTAGTGAATATTGAAACCATTTCAATTTTATCCCATTCATTTTTTTATCCAATTCATTTTGACAAAAAATATAGTTAATTGCTTTCCTTCACTACGAAAGAGACTAATTTCTTAGATTTTCACTCCCCTTGGAATTTCTGCTTGATCAGTACACTATAAGGAATAAGGCTTTTAGCGACGGAAAATCCATCGCTAAAAGCCTAGAATCCATCGCTAAAACTTTTAGCTACGGATCTCCCATCGCTAAAAGTCCCTCGTATAAAAGGTCGTTACTAAAAGTTTAGCGACGAAATTTTAAAATCCGTCGTCTAATTTTTGAGCTTTTTGCGACGGATTTTTTTATAAATTAACGACGGAACTTCCGTCGCTAATTCTATTTTACGTATTTTAATTGATTTTCTTTTTTGTGAAATTTAAATATTTTAGCAACGGGATAAATTTTTAGTGACGAAATATTCCGTTGCTAAATGAGATTTTTAACGACGAAATATTCCGTCGCTAAAAATCTTATAATAAAGCACACTTTTAGCGACGGAATTAATCCGTCGCTACAGGTCAATTTTTTAAAAATATATATATTTTTTTCTGATGCCAAAACCTGTAATAAAAAATTCAATCCTCAACAACAGCGCACAATCCCCAAGACACAAACAACTATATATAATCAATCATAAAAAATATTTATTATAAAAAAAACTCATAATGTACAAGCAGGGAACCGGATACAGCCGGTTAGGGGAAGGGAGAAAAGTACAAGCCGGGCGGACGGGGACAAGCTGGGACCGGGCGGGGGGGGGGGGGGACAAGCTGGGACCAGGCACGAGAAGGGGCTCATCAAAGGTTGTCGAGTCCTGGATCTGGATCTTGCTGATCCGGGGCCGGCTCGGCATGTCCAGCAGGGGTGCCCTGCTGATCCTGCTCCCTGATCATCCTCAACACCACCGTAGCAATGTATTGGATCTCCTCATCGGCCAACAGATGCGCAAGAGCCGGTGTCTGTGGAGGGGCAACGGGGGGTGGGGTCGATCCTATCACGGCACGTGCAGTCGTGCTAGGGAGGCCGCGTATGCGGCCTTTCAGCCGATTGACGACCTCTGGTGTATCCAGCCATCGCTTCAACGTCGCAGTACTCGCACCCATACTAGTGGACGCTGATGGCTGTCCGGACTGCTGCTCGGACCCCCTAAGTTGTTCATATGAGGCCTGCAAGAACAGTGACTTAAAGATATGTTAGTGCATTAATTAACGCAACAAACATTGAATAGAAAGACAAAAAATTAACAACTTAAAAAAATTGACTTACATCGATCCACTGGGCAATATCTGAAATATAGTCGCCTGCCCGGTGTTCCTCGTCCTTGTCCTTCTTCCTCACGTGCGTCTGACTATACGTCAGAGCTACAACCTCATCCTCCTCCAGATCCGGGTGCGAGACCGCATTCATGTGTCGAACGATGTCGTGTGCCACCGACCCCCCCGTAATCGGATCTCTGTTCTGTCTGTTCTCGGCCCCGTTCTTACTCTTGGCGTCCCAGCCTGGATCCACAACCCATTGATCAATCATCTGCCCCCATACAGTTGGAGATATCTAATGTGGGGGATATGTCTTTATCTCCTTCATCGGGGAACCCTCGGGCAACATCTTCTTCGCCTGGTCCCGTGCGTCGTGGAGCCATCGACGGTAATTCTTGCCGATGTAAGTAAAGAAGGTCTGCCGCCCCAGCGCTTGCTGATTAGGCGAGTCAAACGTGAACCCCTCCTGCAAGGCATTCAATAACACAAATTAATTTAAATACTAAATTCTAATTAAATAAATACTATCGCAGAAAAAAATACTTCAACGTACCAGCCACTCCTCCCATAGGGACTGCCTCGTAGCGACATCCCAGTCCTTCCAGTATAGGCGTGGCTTGAAGAATCGGCCCTTCACAAGAACGTCGATCTTCGTTCTCGCCTGATTCTCTAGGATCCTGCCAAAGAAGTAAATAAATAAATTAATACAAGTCAAATATAAATTAATGCTCCAAAATTTTAAATATAAGGCATGATGTGATTTTTTTTACTTACTGGCCCTCTTGAGTGAGCGTAACTCTCTGTTTAAGCTAGGGATCGATGCGTACCCCGCGTGTTGGGCCACGGCCTCGTCAAGATCCTACAAAACATAGACCAATTATGACGACTGAATTATCTTACTGTATACCACCTTCAATTATGACCAATCATTAGGCAGGGTCGATGTAAATATGAATGCATGAATGCGAAAACATGTTTATATATTTTTCCTTCATTCTCTAATAGGTAGTGGTCCTATCCCATTCAGAAAAGCACATATTTATAAAATAGTGAAGAACGCATGCTTAGTCCTATGTCTGCGAAAAATTCGGCAGCACCTCCCCACATTTCTCTAAGTACACAACATCGATTAGGTCTTCTAACATTCATCTAACCTTGCAAGACAAGGTTTGACGGATGTAGAACACCAAATCTGTATGCACCCGGAGAAACACATGAGAACGTGTACCAAATATTCACGACATAGAACACAGAGCATGAGTTGAAACAGTGTCTTATAAACACGTAACTTTTCAAAATTGTCCAAACTGGACATCCAAAGGCTTATTATAAAGCATTACTTTATAATGAGTACCCTTGAACGGGAACTAAGGGTTTTTATGCATGCATGCGTTCAGAAATTGATAACATATGCAAGAATCTTTCTGAAATATCAAAATTGCAGAAAGATCGTTGCATATGTTACCAATTCCATTTTAAATAGAATTCGTTGGCAACGAGTTAAACTATCTCGTTGCCAATGGACTTCGCAAAACAACAACAAATATAAAGAATGCAGGGTTTATAAACGAGTAATTGAATCATCTCTGGGCTAATTAATGTTAATGAGGATTATCTTGGGCTAATTATAGCTAATTAGGGTTGATTAGAAATAATTAGGATTATAATGAGCTAATAGCCGGATTTAATTGTGCGGCGTAGTGTTGATTAGTCCTAATTAGGGCTAATTACGCTTAATTGGATTATGTTAGGGCTAATTAGTGTAAATGAGGATTACCTTGGACTAATTATAGCTAATTAGGGTTGATTAGGAGTAATTAGGATTATAATGAGCTAATAGCCGGATTTAATTGTGCGGAGTAGTGTTGATTAGTCCTAATTAGGGCTAATTATGCTTAATTGGGTTATGTTAGGACTAATTAGTGTTAATGATGATTACCTTGTACTAATTATAGCTAATTAGGGTTGATTAGAAGTAATCAGGGTTATTTTGAGCTAATAGCCAGGTTTAATTGTGCGGAGTAGTGTTGATTAGTCCTAATTAGGGCTAATTAGGCTTAATTGAGTTATGTTAGGGTTAATTAGTATTCATGAGGATTACCTTGGCTAATTATAGCTAATTAGGCTTGATTAGGAGTAATTATGGTTATTTTGAGCTAATAGCCGGGTTTAATTGTGCGGAGTAGTGTTGATTAGTCCTAATTATGGCTAATTAGGCTTAATTGGGTTGTTAGGCTTAATTGGGTTGTTAGGCTTAGTCCTAATTAGAGGTAAACGCACGCGCCGCCTACCCGTCCCGTCCCTGTCCATTGCTATGGCTAGGGCCCATCAGGCTTTATCCTTTTTGGGACAAAAATATTTTAAATAAATAAATACAATTTATTTAAATTCTTTTCTAAAAAGCTGTAATCTTTCCAAAAGCTGCACTCTTTTAGTGAAGAGTTGCGCCCTCCAGTGAATTTTTTCTCTGTATAAAAAACGTGTCTAGGGTCTGAATATGAAATACATCACATGGGTACGAGAGGTGACATCTTTTCTGCTTTAATTCTTGCAACCAAACCTTTGTTTACGCATTAACAAGCACATCAGATAACACTTGAATACAAAATAAATAGAAAAAGTGAGAGGGGGTATCCTGGATGAATACCCTTTAGGATCAAACCGGTGCTTTAAAGCTCCATCTACTAAGACTGAGCACGACACTGTAATCACACATTGCATGACCAGTTCTATCCAAGCCCGCGGAAATTCCATTTCACTTAAGACCTTTTCAATAAAATCTCATCTTAATCGATAAAAAGTCTTACTCATCTCGAACCTTTTTCCTCTTACGAATACAGTTTGTAAGTTCTTGAACAAGAATTATATTATTCATCAAGAGACATCTTCTAGCTATAAACGCATTTTAAAGGGTGATATAACCCTTCTGATGACCGGAGACATTCGATTGACTAGTACTTTTGCAACGATCTCACAAGCTACTTTGAACAAACTAATTGGCCTGAAATCTGCTACAATCTTAAGGAATAATAAAATTGATCGAGTAACACTACAAGAAAAGAGAGAATTAGCGACGGACTAAATTCCGTCGCTAAAAGTCGTTCAAAGACGGAAATAACCGTCGATAAAAGTCCGTCGGTAAAACTATTTAACGACGGAATAATTCCGTCGGTAAAAACACCCGTCGGTGAAAGTAGGGTTTTCCCGACGGACTTTAACCGACGGGTGTGTTCCGTCGGTAAAGGACTTAAAAATATCAGATCCCCCTTTCTTTTCTTTCTCCCGTTGCTCTCTCTCTCTCTTTCTTTCTCCCGTTGCTCTCTCTCTCTCTCTCTCTCTCACCGGCGCTAGAGCCTGCCACCGCCACTGCTGCCCATCTTCAAAACCGAAGGACCGCGCCGCCACTACTGCCGCGCCGCCACCACTGCCGATCTGCCACCACTGTCGCGCCGCCACCACTGCCGCGCTGCCACCACTGTCGCGCCGCCACCACTGCCGATCTGCCACCACTGCCGCGCTGCCACCACTGTCGCGCCGCCACCACTGCCTGTGAAGGTCTTCTGGTTGTCTTCCCGTGTCCTGTCATTAATTTCTCTTTGGTTTTTATTAACATGTAAGTGGCTTTCGAGGAGTTAAGTGCGTGTTTTGTAGGTGTAGTGTGTGTTCGTGACTGTGTGTGTGTGTGTTCTTGATGGTGTGTGTATTATAGGTGTGTAAATGTGTTAAATTGAGTGTTTAAGTGTATGTTGTAGTGAGTTAGAATGGTGTAATGAGGTTTCTATGATTTAAAGTGGGTTGGAAGTGAGGTAATGTGTGGTTGTGAAGTGGGTGTGGGATGAACATCTCGGCTGAAGGTAGAAGGAGATGTGTGTGCATTTAGGTGAAATACTAGGTGTGCTTAATCTGAATAGTAAAGGTAATGGTCACTAAAGGTTAAAATTAAATTAGGCAGTTTTCAATGATTTTTTATAAATATCTAGGATCAGAATTGGACAAAGTGCAAAACTATAACCCCCAATAGTTTTACGAGATGTAGGCTCCGGAATGTTTTGAGAATTTTCGGTGTCCGTAAGGGGTGCTAAATTATGGCATCGATTAATCAAAGTTAACAAATTATTTAACCTAGTAAACTAAGTTATTTTAATCTGAAAATCTTATTTTACTGATATGATTCATATTCTAAAATTTCGTGCCATTCTGAGGCCAATAGGTAGTTTTTTCGAAACTGACCTTTTAGCGCTCGGTCTGGACACTAGTTCGAGATTTACGGACGCAAATTTTCTAAAATACTTTTTAGCCCAAAAATGACTTCAGGATACTTAAAATAGTATTTTCAAATATTTTGGGATTTTTCTGGTGCCAGAAACCCCAAGGGCAATTTGGTAATTTTACGCATCCAGTGAGGGGGTCGTTTTGGGACTGTGCGTGAGTTAATAGTGAGTTATAATACAATATTGTACTCTACATTCTAATCTTTAAACTATTCCATTTAGGTTAAAACAAGGATTGTTTCGGGTAGGTTATCATAGATGCGAACCCTAAACCCTAAACCCTAAACCCCAATCCAACCGAACCCTAATTGAACCCCAAATTGAATGCCCTAATCCAACCGAACCCTAAATCGAACTAATTGAACCCTAAATTGAATGCCTCAAATCAACCGAACCCTAAATTGAATCAATAGAACCCCCTAATTGAACCCTAAATTGAATGCCCTAATTGAATCGAATCCTAAATTAAACTAATTGAACCCCTAATTAAACCCTAAATTGATTGCCCCAATCTAACCGAACCCTAATTGAACCCCAAATTGAATGCTCTAATCCAACCGAACCCTAAATTGAACTAATTGAACCCTAAATTTAATGCCTCAAATCAACTGAACCCTAAATTGAATCAATAGAACCCCCTAATTGAACCGAACCCTAAATTGAACTAATTGAATCCTAAATTTAATGCCTCAAATCAACTGAACCCTAAATTGAATCAATAGAACCCCCTAATTGAACCCTAAATTGAATGCCCTAATCGAACCGAACCCTAAATGAAACTAATTGAACCCTAAATTGAATGCCCTAATACAATCGAACCCTAAATTGAAATAATTCAAGCGCATCGGATATGTGAATTTTGAACATTTTTTTTCCATTTGAACATTGATCATTTGTTTGATAATTTTAGGTTGTTAATTGTGCGTTTTAGAATTGTGATTATTGATCGATGATTTTAGGTTATTAGCTGTGTATTTGAAGTAATTGCGATTATGAATTGATGATTTTAGGTTGTTAATTAATGATTTTAGATTGTTAATTGTGCATTGAGCATTTGAGATATTGAGATTATTGATGGAGGATGGGACCCAATTGGATTGAATGTGTGATTTTTGTTAATTTTTATTGCATTGAGCATTTGAGAATTGAGAATTGAGATTGTTGACGGAGGATGGGACCCAATTGGATTGAGATACCTGTTAGTTAGCGCAGACACGGACACCACGTCTGATCGACGGTGTCCGACATTTAGAAAACAAATTAACGTATGCCGATGTGTCTGGAGGTGCGTGTCGGTGGGCGTCGGACACGTGTCCGGAGGCGTCGGACACGTGTCGGTATGTGTCGGACACGTGTCCGGAGGTGTCAGACACGTATCGGACACCATATCGACACCCTATATGAGGTGTCGGAATTGAGGTTGTTGAATGTGCATTAAATTTAGGTTAGTTAGGTTAATGCGACATTTTTAGCATGCACCCCCTGGAATCTAATCGTGGCTCCAGCGCTGGCTATAATTAGCCCTAATTAGTCCTGATTACCAATATTTTAGTAAATCAATTAACCCTAATTAGCTCTAACGATCCTAATTAGTTTTAATTAACCCTAAGAACCTGATGAAATTCAAATTAGCTGTAATTACCTCAAATTAGCCCAAATGAACCCAATTATGCGCATATTGATTGTAGTTAGCCTAATTAGTCATAATTTGCACTAACATAACCCAATTACGCCTAATTAGCGCTAGTTAGGACTAATCAACACTACTCGGCACCATCAAAACCCTAATTAGGACTAAATAACCCTAATTAGTCCTAATCAACCCTAATTAGCTATAATTATTCGAAACTAGCCCTCATTAACATTAATTAGCTCTAACATAACCCAATTAAGCCTAATTAGCCCTAATTAGGACTAATCATCACTACTCGGCACAATTAAACCCTAATTAGTCATAATCAACCCTAATTAGCTATAATTATCCGAAACTAGCCCTCATTAACATTAATTAGCCATAACATAACCCAATTAAGCCTAATTAGCCCTAATTAGGACTAATCAGCACTACTCGGCACAATTAAACCCTAATTAGGACTACATAACTCTAATTAGTCCTAATCAACCCTAGTCAGCTATAATCATCCGAAACTATCCCTCATTAACATTAATTAGCCCTAACATAACCCAATTAAGCCCAATTAGCCCTAATTAGGACTAATCATCACTACTCGGCACAATTAAACCCTAATTAGGACTAAATAACCCTAACTCTGTGTTTTGTAGGATCTCGACGAGGCCGTGGTCCGACACGCGGGGTACGCATCGACCCCCAGCGTAAACAGAGAGTTACGCTCATGCAGGAGGGCCTGTAAGTACTAAAAATATCACCTCATGCCTTATGTTTAAAAATTTTGGGTGTTAATTTATATTTGAACTGTATTAATTAATTTAATTACTTCTTTGGCAGGATCCTGGAGAATATGGCGAGGACGAAGATCGGCGTTCTTGTGAAGGGCCGATTCTTCGAGCCACGCCTGTACTGGAAGGACTGGGATGCCGCTGCGAGGGAGGCCCTATGGGAGGAGTGGCTGGTACGGTGAAGTATTTTTTTCAGCGTTGGTAAATGTTAAATTACAGTTTGTTTTATGTTGTTAATTTGTGTTATTGAATGCCTTACAGGAGGGGTTCACGTTTGATACGCCTGAGCAGCAGGGACTGGGGCAGCAGGCTTTCTTTGCCTACATCGGCAAGAATTACCGCCGATGGCTCCACGATGCACGGGACCGGGCGAAGAAGGCGCTGCCCGCGGGTGCCCCGATGACGGACATGACGAAATATCCCCCACATTGGATATCTCACGGTGTATGGGGGGAGATGATAGATCGGTGGGCTGCGGATCCAGGTTGGGACGCCAAGAGTAAGAGCGGGGCTGAGAACAGACAGAACAGAGATCCGACGCACACGGGGGGGTCGGTGCCACACGACATCGTCCGACACATGAACGCGGTCGAGCACCCGGAACTAGAGGAGGATGAGGTCATAGCTCTGACCTATACTCAGACTCACGTGCGGAAGAAGGACAAGGACGAGACGCACCAGGCGGGCGACTATATTTCAGATATTGCCCGGCGGATCGATGTGAGTCAATTTATTTAAGTTAATGTTTTTTCTTTCTATCCTCAATGTCTGTTTCGTTAATTAATGCCCTAACATATCGTTAAACCACTATTTTTGCAGGCCTCGTATGAACAGCTAAGGGGGTCCGAGCAGCAGTCCGGACAGCCATCAGCGTCCACTAGTAAGGCTGCGAGTACTGGGGGGTTGAAGCGATGGCTGGATACGCCGGAGGTCGTGAATCGGCCGAAAGGCCGCATACGCGGCCTGCCTAGCACGACTCCTCGTGCCGTGATAGGAGCGTCCTCACCCCCTGCTGCCCCTCCACAGACACCGGCTCCTCGGCCTCAGTTGAACGAGGAGGATATCCAGCGCATTGCTACAGTGGTGTGCCAGATGATGAGGGAGCAGGGCACTGCTGGACCAGCCGCCCCGGCCCCGGTTCAGCAGGATCCAGATCTGGGACTCAGGAACCCCTGATGAGCCCCTTCCCGTGCCCGTTCCTAGCTTCCCCCCCCCGGCGCCCGGCTTGTACTCTTCTCCCCTCTCATAACCGGCTATCTCCGGTTCCCGGCTTGTACATGTATTAGTTTTTTTTATAATAAATATTTTTTATAATTGATTATATATATTTCTTTCTGTATTTCGCTTATTGCGCGTTGTTGTTGAGAATTGAAAATTGTATTTCTGTACAGGTTTAGGTAATTGAAAAATAAAAAAAAAATTCAAAAAACAAAATTGACCTTTGGCGACGGATTTATTCCGTCGCTAAAGTATTCCTTTCAATCAGTTATTTAGCGACGGAATATTCCGTCGCTAAATAAGCTTTTTAGTGACGGAATATTTCGTCGCTAAATATTTAATCCGTCGCTAATTGGACAAAAAAGAAAATAAATTAAAATTCTAAAAATATAATTAGCGACGGAAAATCCGTCGCTAATGAAAAACAAATCCATCGGTAAAAATCACATATTTAGCGATGGATTTAAAATTCCGTCGCTAAACTATTAGTGACGGGCTTTTATACTACGGATTTTTAGCGACGGTGAATCCGTCGCTAATTCTTTTAGCGACGGATTTTGGGCTTTTAGCGACGGATTTCCCCGTCGCTAAAAGCCTGTTTTCTTGTAGTGTAACTAGGGCCTCATAAAATCCTAACACCTATGGAAACATCACTGCATAAATTCCATCTAGACCAGGGATTTGGATCCATTTCTTTAGAACACCGCACATTGAATCTCATTCACTATAAAAAGCCTAAGTCAAGTGTTTCTGGTGAGCTAGCACAAGAGTATGCAAAACCAGCTTCTCAGTCCTAAGAGTGCCTACGATCCCCGAAGGAACAGTTGGGGACTTGAGAGAAAACACATCAAGAAAATATTTAAAGATCATGGACCTGATAATTGCTTCATCTATCTGAAGAGCCCCAGACTTGTCTTTTAGGGAATCAATACGGTTATGCCTTATACGAATGACCGTAGAAGTATTAAAAGTTTTGTGTTTCTATCTCCCAATGCTAGCCAGTTAGTTTTAGAACATTGGGCCTAAAGCAGCTCTTTACAATCCAATAGAATACCAACTTTACAGCGAAGTTGAAAAGCTTGCATTCTAAAGTGAATCCTTGGTTTTAGAGTGAAAATAATAAACTTCTAATGTGTTTAATTATCCCTGGCAAACTGCCAAGGTATTCTTTACTCCAAAACTCCAAAAACTCTCAAGGCAGATCGAAGACACTAATTGAAAGAGGAGAGAGCCAAAGGAAGAAAACTCCCAAACCGCTCTTAAAAGCTGCAGAACATTTTCGATCAGATAGCCAACTAAGCTTCAACACGATAGGCCTAGGAAAAAACTGTCGGAAAGGACCATCATCATAAAAAATAAGGTCATGATCTAACTGTTGAATGGCTAGATTTCGAGCTACCACCTTCGGGCATAGAATAATTCAGTCTGGATTAGACATTACCCGATCCAGTTTCTTAAGAAAAAAACCTAATTCGGAGAGCCCCTAATCCAAGTAAATAGAGATCCATCCCAACAAATATCAGATAAACCAAATCATTCAAGGAAATTTTTCTCAACCCTTGGATACCAGGAATGACCCCAGGGTGTCGACCAGTTTTCTCATCGGGCGACAAGACTTGATTAAAGTCGCCATATAAGCAAAAGGGCTCCAAACATGATTCGAGGATAGACTGGATTTTAGCTCAAATACTAAGGTGATTTATAACCTGAGGATGCCCATAAATAAAAGCGAATTGTCGATAATCCTGACTTGCCCTTACTTGATTAAACTCATAAGTGGCTCGAATCCCATTATTTGTCTTACCACTTTTATGTCACCCAAGCAATCTTGCATGTCTAAGTTATTAACTTCTCCAAACACTGGGTTTTGAAATCAATTGAAACCCTCTTGTGTCCTCTTTTGTGAGGATTAGTGTAAGCATTTTCATTCCTCTAACTATTATGGTTTTGCCCAACACCAATGTTATTAGGCCAAGTTGCATGGCTCTTTTCATAACCTCTCTTGTCATTAAACCTTGTAAAACCTCTCTTCGGCGTGTCAATGTTTGCACTTAAAAGCAAACTTACAATCGAATTACAGGCAATGCTGCATAGATTCATAGTGCAGATTATTTTTTGCCCCTTGAGGATTTCTCTGAAAATGAAAAACTAAAATTGACTAAATAATTTAAACATAAAAGGAATTGAATGTGCACACAAAGATTTTGATCGATGTGATCACAAGTACAATGACTCGGGTCTAAACCCGAAATCATGGTTACAGTCAACTGAAAGAAAAATCAATACATTAAAGAAAGAAGATGACTTAAGTTTAAGTCCGAATTTGTTTGGATGTGGAGTTACTTTTCTTCAAATCTTCCTTTTATCCATCCCTTAAACATAACACATTTGAAATTGCTCGAAACCACTTGCTTGATATAACCAACTAAGGTTGTCGATTGACTCACTTGACTCTCTTCAGTCGACAACTGTACAACAAACTGTTGCCAAGTTCCCTCCAAGAAAGCTTCATGTTATGTGAAATCTTAACTGCTATTAACCTCATTTGCCATAAATAGCCACCTGTCATAAATAACCAACAAGATAGTAATTTCAATCAACTGGAACAACAATAAATTCAGTGACATGATTAAAGTCCTAAACCCTTTGACCTATCCGCGTGTCCAACCCTCATTGGTCAACATTGTGAATTATATTTTTTTAAACGCCAACAACTTGTTAGACTCCGGAAAAAACCTTGGTTCGACATTCCAATGCTTCCACCACCATATTAATATCAACATTGTCGCATTTTTATATGTGCCCTACGATGCCACACCTAAAACAATCCCTTTTTTCGTATTGAAAAGTCTCACACATATTGTTGTGTCGGAGGTAAAACAGTGAGAGATGCCTGGGATAAGTACGAATTTTATTGGATCCTTAATTATGAGCATTCAGAAGTATTCACCTAGAATTTTGTCGTTCTCAACCCACGGAATGGAGAGGGGCTAACCGATGATTTGAGCACTCTTCTGTGTATAGGAATGCGAAATATAGTCAATTGGTATTGGATCAGCAGTAACCCATAAATCAGCTGAGTAGAAGCCCAATTAGCTGAAGATCATTCCTTTGTGCCAAGCTTTAGGACAAGCAGAGCATCACTGACGTTCCATGGGATATTGAAGAGTACCAAGCGCGCGACCTGGTTCGAAGGAAATCGGAAGACATGAAGGGAATCGTATATCCTTTAACAATACTACTAACCTTTTCCACCACTAAATCAGTGGTTGTTCACAAACCGTTGGATGTCGTCTTCTGCAAATGTTGATGAATTTCCCCTACCAGGAAGCTAGGAGAATGTAACGATCACTTCTAACGGTTTGCGGGTCTGGTAGTACGATGAAGCTTTGACGAAAGTGCAGCGGGCTCAAATAGGGATCATTGGGGGTAGAGTGAAAGGGGTAGCGAAGAGATGGTGTAAGATTGGTAGAAAGAAAGGTGAAACAGGGGACATGTGAGCAGGAACCAAGATCTCAGGACGAAAAGCTTGGTTCAGTCTTTCATGAATCTTTTGCACTACGAAGAATTTCTGTAAGATGTTAATAATAAGTTAATACAAGTTATTAGTTATGAAATTTTTTTAGCTCCAACCTGGGTTAGAGGCCAGCTAAAACTGCTCATGTAGTGACAAATGTTAGTCACGACATATATATGTTTATTGATTTTTATTAGAGAAGTTCAAAAGTATTATTAAGAACTGTCGCTAAATATGTCTGTAAAAGTGTCTCTGGTAATATTTTATGACAATTCATGTGCCACTATATGAGGTGTTTGGACTATTCCTAGTACTAAATTTGTAGCCAAAATTAGATTTACAAAATTTAACTAGGGATAGTGTCACTTATATCCTTGGATTTAGGGTAAAATTACAGTTAATGATACAGTTTTCACGAAGTAGGGACCGCATATCCAAATTATAAAAAATGTATATCAGATTTGCACAACAATAGAGTTCCGTAACCTCAACTAACGATTTTAGCTAACGTGACAATTTCGTATTTTGAAACAACAAATACTAACCTTACTAAGTATTTTCTATATGTACCTATCTTGTCATATTATTCATGTCTCTTCTCATTTCAACTCTCCTCTCTCATTCCTGTCACATCGCTGATTTTTCTTAGGAGGTATCAGGAATGGATTTGAACCATCACTGCACCATCATCTCACCATTTTAACACCGCAACCCACAACAACCCACTGTCGCGATCCACCGCCTCAATCCACAGTGGTGACCTACTGTCACAACCCATAGCCTCGACTTGCCGTCGTGACTCGGTGCCGGTTGTCATGTCACATCGCCGATGACCCCTTTTTTCTTGCTTGGAATCAAATCCAATTCAAGATTCTTTTACATGCTAATTATGTTATGTAATCGCCCAAGTGAGGCCGATGGAAGGATACAGACTAGTCTACTACCAATCGAGAAAAATGAAAATCTACAGCTCCTGCATCTCTCAATTCAAGGCAAGGACATCCTAATATGGACTCTCTGAATAGTTTACTATGGGTAGAATTTAGGTTGGTTGTTAGTAAAAATCGGTGACGAGTTAAAGTTGTTGTTGTGATGGTGGGTGGGGCGATGAAGGTGGTTTTTTATTTTGGGTATGGTATGTTGTGGCAGTCGGTGGCAGCTGAGGCTGATGGAAGAAGAAGAGAGAGAGAGGGGGGGGGGGGGGGGGGGGTGGGGGGAAGAGGGATTTGGTCTGGAGGGCAATTACGTATATTTAGATAAATTTTTAATATCTTGCCTATTTTGTCTGGTTAATAGATATAAGTGATATAAACGCTAAACTGTGTCCTCAATTGTCCTTTATCCGTAAACTCAAAGATCATAACTGATATTATCCTTTTGAGCCAGTTTGGAATTGATTCTAGAAAGTATATTTCAGCTTAAATCTTGATCAATTTTTAAAATCAGATTAATGTACTTTAAGTAGAATAAGTTTGCTGTTTAACAAAAGTAAACTAGCTTAAAGATACATAAAGTATTTGGATAATAAGTGCTTAAATCAATTTTACTATGACAAAATGATCATAGAAGACACTTAATAAATAACCTTTTTCTAATATCCATTTAGTAAAGTAATGTTAACATAATCTGTAATTAACTACGGAGTAGTATAATATACACATAAATATTATTAAAAAAAAAACTATTTTTACCCACCTATACTTGTCGTTTTAAATTATAAACACCCACAATATCAAATT
The DNA here is from genome assembly GCA_033065855.1 of Escallonia rubra. Taxonomy (NCBI): domain Eukaryota; kingdom Viridiplantae; phylum Streptophyta; class Magnoliopsida; order Escalloniales; family Escalloniaceae; genus Escallonia; species Escallonia rubra. Next base: position 160,910 of record JAVXUO010002298.1, on the reverse strand, counting down.
AGTGCTTATATTACAATAACTTTCCTAAACTACTTAAAAGGGTATGAGATGTCATTTTATAAAAAATGTGGAGATAGTTTGGTAAATTAGAAGGCCAAACCTGATTATCAGAAAAGTCATTATTCAATAATCCCGAATTTTCAGGATTATGGATTAAGTCAATTTTAATTTTTTGATTCAGATTAAATCTCATATTTTTTTTTTGGTCAAACAACTCATCCAAAAACCAATCCCTAACTCCCTCTTAAAACTATTTAATTTATGAAGTACTAACTATTGAAAAACCATGTGTTGGAACTTTGGGTTCATAGCGATTTGGGACTAATAGTAGTTCGTCAATTGGAACTGAGTGAGAAATCCAAAGTGGAAAAAGATCTCGATTTGGGACGATTGGGACTAATAGTAGTTCGTCAATTGGAACTGAGTGAGAAATCCAAAGTGGAAAAAGATCTTCGTGGCTCTTAATTAGTGAACTTGTTTTTTTATCTTAGTGCAGGCCTCCCTCTGTAAAGCTGCGATTCCAAACCTTTTGCCAATAACAGTCTCGCTCATATATTGGCATAGTGGCTAGCCATGGAAGAAGATTCAAAAGAGTTGGAACCACCAACCTGCATCTGTGTTGACATCGAGCCGCAGCCTGAACCAACATCACCGGGATGCCGTCCTGTGACTGAGAAGTTGCCTGAGAATCCTTGTAATTCTAAGCAGAAGTTCGACTTGATGGCGCTGGTGATAGCATTTTGCCTTGGCACAGCAGTCGAGATATTTCAAGTCTCCTCACAAACTCGTATGCCCCTACCAATAGAGTTACACCTGATTTCTCTCTCCGGCGTACTCGCATTTGGTACCATCCTCGTTGCCAAGTATGCCTCCTCCAAGCTCCCTTCTCTATCTAGAGTGCTGGAACACGTCGGCGCCTTCTTTGCGGCCACTACGTTCATGTTCTTTGTCACTTTATCTGCACCCCTCTGTCTCAAGGTGATTTATTGGTTCATCTTTGCCGTTTGTTTGCTCTTCAAATCATACTGCAATTGTCCCAATAGCTTTCTCCGCAGTCCTTGTTTCTTTCCTAATCTGTTCCGTGCTTGAAGAAGGAAGATTGATGTCCCTACATACTCCATTTTACTGCATTTTTTAGATTTCCTAGCAGAGTTTTTGGTGCCACTTCAGTTGCTATATAGCTAAAAATACCCCTCCAATCTACGGACGATACGTGGCAGTTATGACACGTAACCCATACTGGCTCATTACTGAAATGGCACTTACCATATCAATCACCAGGCAGAGTCCTAAAGGAACTCTGACTCTATCAGCTAAAATTGATATGGGATCCTCTAGGATCCTATTGAGATTCTGATTAGAGTTGATCAAAGCCCAGTCCTACTAAGGACTCCTCTTGCTACCACTATATAAAGGGGTCAAGCCCCCTCAGGTAAAGACAAGCTCACACGCATACACATTGTGTCTTTATTGCTTCTCAGAGTTCTACATTGTTAGCCACCTCTGACTTAAGCATCGAAGCGTTCCTCCGCCGAAACCCCACCCGGCAGTCACTCCGTGTTCTCTTTTGCAGGCCTATTTTCTGGTGTGGTTCCTGATCCAATTTTTAGCTGCAACAGATTGGTGCCATACGTGTGACCACGACAGGGAACATGGCCAATCATTCTTCTTTCGGTGACTCTTCACAGAGTCATTCCCAGAACCATCGTGCGCGAACTAGCAGCTCCCATCGACCAGGTCGACCTCATGACCAACACTCGACTCCTTTACGCCGCTGTCGCGCCAGCCCTTCTGAAGATGTTTACGTCAAGGTAACATCTACTACTCCCGAATAAAAAACGAGACTTCGGAGAAATCAATCTCCAACGTCTACTCTGAAAAATGGTGATCTTCGTCATCGCCTGAACCGTCAGCTATTCAAAACACCCCATGCCAACCTTACAAAGGAAATCCATGAACTGAAGGATGTTGTAAACACTCTTCAGTGAAAGCTCGACATGGCGGTGGCTCCGCCGTCCACTCACCATTCTCATCTTGACCCTAGCGACCTTCGTCTTCGTCTCACCTCCAAATCAAGCTACGGATGCAAATACAGATCAGCGGTCGATCCAACTTACGATCACAGAGAGAAAAACAGAGATCACATGACCAGGAGTGGATCATGCTATCGACGGGATCCATCAGTCGAAGGCAGAACCAACTCCTCTCCTGAATAGGTCGCCAGAGCTGAGACCCCTCGAATCTGTCCACAGAAAGAGGATGCCTGAGTTTCGTTCCCGAGAACGAGACCCCTGGAACATGGTCACTAGATATAACTCTCCACAACGATCTCCCCCAAGGGAAGAATCTGGATATCCGTTATCCAAAACCATCGAAAAGGCAAAGCTACCTCCCAACTTTCGCATGCCTCAGTGTGACATCTACGACGGGACTGGAGATCCAGGAGAACATGTTTATCAGTTTCAAACAAACATGTTACTCTTCCAGGTTTCAGATGCTGTCATGTGCAGAGCCTTTCCTACCACTCTGAGGAAAGCTGCACATGCATGGTTCAAATCTCTACAACCAAGATCCATCTACTCCTTCAGCCAATTATCGAATCTCTTTCAAAAACACTTTGTAAGCAGTCGCTCTAGAAGAAAGAACTCGGCGAGTCTGCTAAACATTGTGCAAGAGAAAAATGAATCTTTGGCGTGCTTCCTCGGACGATTCAACGCAGCTACTTTGGAAATTGATAACTTGGACGAATCCGTGAAGTATACTGCCTTCCTCCGAGGCCTCCGACCGACATCCAAGTTTGCGTTCTCTGTTAACAAAAGTTCACCAGGTAATATGAAGTCCCTTCTCGAGAAGGCTAACAAATATATTCAAGAGGAAGAATACCTAGAGAAATACTTGGAAAAATACCTGGAGACACACAGAGGATGACGTGGAGAAGAGAAAGAGGAAAAGAAGAAACGATCTCGAGAGATAACTCCTCAAGGAGGAAAGTCAGCAAAGTGATCTAAGCGTGATGAACGGCGTCCAAAAGACCCGTTTGCTTCGAAAAATCTGACACCCCTCAATGCAAAACCATCACAGATTCTCCACGAGATCAAAGACAATAAAGCTCTCTAGTGGCCAGACAAAATGAGATCCCGACCAAATAAAAGGAACAAAGATTTATGGTGTCACTTTCACAAAGATCATGGCCACACAACTGACAATTGCGGGTCGCTTAAACAAGCAATTGAGGCCCTTATGAAGCGTGGCCAGTTGAGAAAGTTTGTAGCTCCAAGAGAAGGACAACAACAGACACCTCCGGCTATGGAAGAAAGAGAAGATCAAGAAGGGAATGCGGGTACAATCAACACTATATCTGGGGGATTAGCCGCAGGAGGTTCATCAGGACAGGCTCGAAAAGCATACGCCAGAGAAGTGTGCATAACGAGTCAGCCCCCGAATAAGAAACAGAAGGCAGTACCCGTAGCGGCGATCACCTTTTCCGATGAAGATTCAAAAGATGTAAAAAATCCTCATGATGATCCATTAGTCATCACAATAAAGGCTGGGAACTTTGATGTAAAGAGCGTCTTGATTGATAACGGAAGTTCCGCAGAAGTGTTATTTTACGATGTATTCAAGAAGATGAACATTCCAACGGAACGTCTCCGAAAGATGGATACACCGTTGTATGGATTCTCCAATCATCCAGTTGCGGTCGAAGGTATTATCGCACTCCCAGTTGCGATTGGCACACCTCCGGCACAAGCCAACTTCATGCTTGATTTTGTGGTGGTAAAGGTCCCCTCAGCATACAACGCTATATTGGGACGACCAACACTCAATCAGTTACAGGCTGTAGTGTCAACTTATCACCTCAAGATGAAGTTTCCCATGGAACACGGGATTGGAGAGGTGAAAGGAGACCAAACTACAGCTCGTCAGTGCTACGTGACTTCATGCCGATCAAAAAACAAGGAAGCACTCGTTATCAAAGACCTCCGGGAAGATACAAAGGGGAAAACCAGTTGAAGATCTCGTAAGCATTGAAGTATATCCCGGAGAAGAGAACAAAACGGTTCGAATAGGTTTGAATCTTAAAGAAGACACAAAGCTCGAGCTGGTGAACGTATTGAGGACCTATGCAGATATGTTTGCATGGACAGTCGCAGACATGCGTGGAATAGATCCCGAAATCATTACCCATAAGCTAAATGTTGATCCATCCAAAAAACCTGTTAAACAGAAGAAGATGACATTTGCGCCAGAAAGGCAGGAGAAAATTGAAGAAGATGTAGATAAACTTCTAACTGCCAACTTCATTGAAGAGATCTACTACCCAGATTGGATCACCAACGTTGTCATGGTTCCTAAATCAGGCGACAGATGGCGAATATGTATCGATTACACAGATCTCAACAAAGCATGCCCGAAGGACAGCTACCCGCTCCCAAGGATAGAACTTCTTATCGACGCTACTTCAGGCCATGAACTACTTAGTTTCATGGATGCATATTCTGGTTATAACCAGATTATGATGCACGAGGACGATGTCTCCAAAACTTCGTTCATCATGGAGAGATGTAATGCCCTTTGGACTCAAGAACGCCAGGGCAACTTACCAACGCCTGGTGAACATGATCTTTTGAGACTTGATTGAAAAGAACATGGAAGTCTATTTTGACGATATGCTCGTCAAAAGCATAAAGTCTGAATTTCATGTCAAAGACTTGAAGGAAACTTTCGACATCCTTCGAAAGTACAAAATGAAGCTGAATCCACTCAAATGCGCTTTCGGGGTCGCATCAGGGAAATTTTTTGGGGTTTATGGTCTCTCAACGAGGAATTGAGGCGAACCCGGAAAAGATCAAGGCCATTCAAACCATGATGTCCCCAAAAACAATAAAACAAGTACAAGAGTTAACAGGAAGGGTCGCAACCTTGGGAAGGTTCGTGGCTCGATCAGCTGAACGATGCTTACCATTCTTCAAAGCCATCAGAAAAGTGAAAATTTTCGTTTGGACAGACGATTGTCAGGAATCGTTCGAAGAACTCAAAACGTACTTGAGTTCTCCGCCCCTACTTTCAAAACCACTTCCCGGCGAAGACTTATTTCTATACCTCTCGGTCACCGAAGTCGCAGTTAGCATTATTTTAGTGAAAGAGGAGGATGGAGTCCAGAAACCCATCTATTACATCAGTAAAGTCTTACAGGATATAAAGACGAGATATCCGAAGATTGACAAGATCGCACTAGCCCTTATCATATCAGTTAGGCGTCTTCGACCATACTTCCAGTCTCATACCATTATCGTACTGACAGACCAACCACTCAGAAAGGTTCTACTGAGCCCCGAAGCATCAAGAAGATTAGTCAATTGGTCTGTCGAGTTGGGGGAATTTGATATCCAGTATAAACCTCGCACTATAATTAAAGCTCAAGCCCTAGAAGACTTTATTGTCGAGTGTATATTATGTGAAGACCCCTCTCAATTGGTAATTTCTGATGTTCCAGATCCTTGGAATCTTTATGTAGACGGTTCTTCAGCTATTGGCAGTAACGGAGCCAGAATTATTCTTATAAGCCCAGACGGTTTTACTATTGAGTACGCACTTCGCTTTGGGTTTCAAGCTGCAAATGACCAAGTAGAATATGAGGCTCTTCTCGCAGGGATAAGGCTAGCACATGTTTTAAATGTGGACTCACTATCAGTTCATAGTGATTCCCAATTGGTGGTCAATCATGTCTTAGTAGCTTATGATGCCAAAGACGAAAGAATGACTCAATATCTCAACTTAGTTAACACTTCAGCCCTGAAGTTACAAAACTTCACCATTCGCCAAATCCTCCGGGATCAGAATACTCATGCATATACGTTATCAAGGCTTTCTTCCCCTGAAGAAACTGATGTCTGGCGCCCGGTATACCTTGAATTCCTCAAGGATCGTAGTATCAGTTCTCAAACTGAGATTGAAATCATAGATCAAGAACCCTGTTGGATGGACATGATCATCAAATACTTGTCCACATGCGAATTACCAAGTGAAAGACATGAGGCGAGGAACCTTCGTGTCAAAGCTGCGTGGTATGCTCTAGTGGAAGGAACTCTATACAAAAAATCCTTCAGCCTTCCTTACCTCAGATGTCTACGCCCGTCAGAATCCTTATACGCATTACAAGAGGTACATGAAGGGATATGTGGCCAACATCCTGGAGGGAGGACACTGGCACAGAAAATCTCAAGGCAAGGATATTGCTGGCCTACGCTGCAGAAGGATGCCATCGAATTCACACGAAGATGCGATAAGTGTCAGAAGTTTGCACCAATTTCTCATACACTAGTTTCTCCTTTAACTTCGATTGTTTCTCCAATTCTCTTTGCTATATGGGGAATGGATCTGCTGGGACCTTTTCCCATGGCGTCTGGACAACGACGATTTGTGATTGTGGCAATAGACTACTTTACCAAATGGACTGAAGCAGAATCTCTGGCAACCATTAATTCAGCCAAGTGTGAAGATTTTTTTTGGAAAAATGTCGTCTGCCGTTTTGGAGTACCAAGAGCTTTGGTCGTTGATAACGAAAAATAGTTTGACAACAACAATTTCCGAACCTTTTATACGAATCTTTCGATCGATTTGAGATTCATTTCTGTAGCTCATCCACAATCCAATGGTCAGACTGAAAACATGAATCGAAGCATCTTACAAGGGTTGAAGAAGAAGCTAGATGAAGCTAAAGGCGCATGGGTGGACGAACTCCTCAAAGTGTTGTGGGCTTATCGAACAACTCCACATTCGGTCACAGGGGAAACGCCTTTCTTACTCTACTATGGAACCGAAGCAATGTTGCCAGTTGAGATAAGAGTTCCAACAATACGGGCCTTACATTTCAACAAATTAAACAATGAAGTTGGACTTCGAGCAAATCTTGATTTGGTAGAAGAAGCTCGAACTCAAGCCCATGAACGATCCGTTGTCATAAAATAACGAATCGCACGCTATTACAATCAGAGAGTCCGATCCAAGCAGTTTAACGAGGGAGATTTAGTCTTTCACAAATTAGAAGTCTCCGATGCAAAGGCAGCGACGAGAAAGTTATTTCCAAATTGGGAAGGACCCTATCGTGTTATAAAAGTACTCAAACCGGGTGCCTACACACTGGGAATACTCTCGGGAGAATCCATCCCTCGTACCTGGAATACTGAGAACTTGCGCAGATATTACCAGTAGTGTCATGACCCGAGCCAAGACACTTATTTTTTGGGGGGATAAGGGGCCCATACCTTATCAAAACCTCAATCTTTTAGAAATAGTCTTTAGCAGATTTTTTCGAATAAATGGGTTGTCAAGCAATCCAATGTAAACTTTATCTTTTGCTCGAGCAATAAAGTTATTTTTCTCAGCATTGTTGTAATGTAAACTTAGCCAAAACATTATGTCCGAACAGAGTGATGGCCGAACACTCTGCCAGAACAAAGTGATCAACTTAGCCTAACATTATGTCCGAACAGAGTGATGGCCGAACACTCTGCCCGAACATAGTGATAAATTTAGCCAAAATATTCTATCCGAACAGAGTGATGGCCGAACACTCTGCCCGAACAGAGTGATCAATTTAGACAAAACATTCTGTCCGAACAGAGTGATGGTCGAACACTTTGCCTGAACAGAGTGATCAATTTAGACAAAACATTATGTCCGAACAGAATGATGGCCGAACACTCTGCCCGAACAAAGTGTATAACTCTTGGGTTTTATAAAAATACAAGAGTAGGCCAAACGGATTAGCTACAGATCTAAGTCCGTGAAGAAACAAAAGTTAATGGGGGCACCGTCACTCCACCAAAGCTTTTGCTTTTTCGAAGTTTAGGCCGAGCAAGGGTGCTCGACTTCTTTGCCAACTCTTTAAGTGACGAATAAATGGTTTTGAGTCAAAGAAAAAATGAATAATACTGTGTGAATGGTAAACACAAACCACGAAAAACACATAGTAAAGCAAAATAACATGAAATAAAAGATAAAGAGTTTTACAATAAGCCCTTAAAAGGGCATCAAAATTCTCTGTCTGAATAAAGTAAAAAGCCTAGATACAAAGGCTAAAATCTAAGGCTCGGGGGCATCACCAGAAGGACCTTCCCCTGGAACATGAGAAGCAGCGGCATCCCCTGCCTCTGAAGGCATAGCAGTCTCTCCAGATAGAGACACTACCGCAGGCAGAACGAAATCATCCAAGGGGATGTCAGGAAAGCGCTCAGCAAACATCTCTTTGGCCTTCGCAAAGCCAAGCTCGTAAATCTCAAGGCCATCTTCTGTCCGCTTCTTCAGCCATTCATCCCCAGCATTTCCATCCAAGAAATCGCGGATGCCTTGGTCTTGAGCTTTGGTCACCTCTTCTGCTACTCTCCTTTTGGCTCGCTCCAGCCTCTTCTCCAGAGTACCAATCTGAGCAAGATGATCAGCCTCTTGCTTGCTCAACTCTTCCGCACGATGAGTAGCTTCTTGTGCCTCCTTAACAGCTTCCCGCTTATGCTGAGCCTCCTCTACTGCCACCTGCCTCGCCATCTCAAAGTGAGAAAGCATTTCAAACCCGCTAGCATACATCTGGAATGAAGATTGAAACAATCAGCTAAATAGAAGTTGAAAACAAAATAGAAACCTAGTGAGGACAAAAGATGTTAACGTATACACGGCCTGGGCGAAGGAGTAGGCAAAGGTCTCGTGTGTCTGATTCTGGAAGACCTCGTTGTCTCGAGGAAGAATTCCATGTAGAAGATGTTGCTCCGAGACCTGACTGTCCGGCATCCCAAGGTCATCGCGCCTAAGTGTCCATCTCGGTCGAAAGATGTGATCACCATCAATGGACACTTGATCTAAGATCCATGGAGAACGTTCTGAAGGAGTGACTCTAGTCTTCTTAGGAGAGAAGGGGGCAACTCCACACTTGGCTGCTTCTCTTTCGCTTCCCCTTGACTTTTTGGAGGACGCCAAGAAAGCCTCCTTGTGGCAATTTTCCAATTCCGCTAGCCATCTCTGTCACAAAGAAGGAAATCGGTACGAGAATAAACACTGAAACCAAAGACTTCCATAAAGCACACCTAGAGGAACGGTCTCGGCAGACGACACGCTATGAATAACGGGAGGAGGAGGAAGAATCGAAAGACCAGCTGGAATGGGCTTTGGAGGAATGATCTTCGCCCACTCCAATTGTTCCTCCGAAAGAGGCTCATCAATAGAAAGACCGCCTCGAAGTTTAATGTGGCTAATAATGTGCTTAGTAAGATTGTTGGGAATGGGCTTGCCAGGATTCTCAAAATCCTTACAGTAAGGATTCGAGTCTCTATCAAATGGAAGCTTCCATTTGTCCAGATGGCCAACGAAGAAGTATCTAGAATGCCAGCCTTTATTTGACTTCGGGCCTCCCTTCAGAAGTCGTTGCCTACTATGAATATAATACCATCCCGGGCAGTTGGCGACTCCTTTGACGAAACAGATTTCGAAGAACACTCTCATAAAATCTGTTGCATCTGGTTTGTAGCCTGAAGTCTGAACCAAATATATAAGGCCAGCAAGCTTCCTCCAACCATTTGGAACAAGCTGCCTGGGAGCTATGCGATAATGCTCGAAAAAATGAAGAGCAAAAGGGTGAAGAGGAAGCCTATACCCAGACTTCACCTGCTCTTCATAGATCCCCGTTTCAAACTCTGTGCCGTAATTAGCTGGTTCTTGCAAACCAGGAAGTCGAGCATGCCAACCTTTGGGAAGAGGACATTCCCAAATTAAAACCTGTAAATCTTCGTTGGACATCTTACTTGACTTCTCGTCAGCAGTATACCAAGGCTTGGGATTAGCCTTATCCTCGGCTTGATCCTTCACATCTCCTAAGGCATTTTTTCCAGACAAAGAATGCGAAGGCTGAGAAGTGGAAGGTTGTGGAAGTTGAGAAGATGAAGGTGGTAATGGTTGGTAAGTTGAAGGTGGTGGAAGTTATGGATTTGAAGTTCCAACTTCACTTCCTGAAGTTGGAAATCATTCCGAACTCGAAGATGAACTACTTATATAAATATTCTGTTTGGACGAGGAAACAAACGCTGAAGTTTCAGACATGTTTTCTATTAAAACTAGGAAACTATGAAAAACTTGAAGCGCTGAACAGAAAGAGGAGAAGAAAAGAGACTTACTTGGAGAGTAGTATGATTCCAAATGATTCGAGTGAGGAAAAAGTGAAGTGAAAGACTCCTACTTTATAGAGAAACTCCAAGTAACCGTCACTTGGGGAACCCAACAGTTCATCTCCCTCATACGTGTCAGAAACCAAGCAAAGAGAAGTTTGAAAATTTTAAAAAATTCCCGCTCAAAGGCATTAAGGGAGAATGAGACACGTGGAAGGAACCAAGACCTTGGCCGAGCAGAATTCTGTCCGAACACTCTGGCCGAGTAGAGTGACCACGGCCGAGAGCAGAATCACGTCCAAACACTCTGCCTAAGCAGAGTGACAACAGCCGAGCAGAACTCTGCCCAAGCAGAATCCCGTCGGAACACTCTGCCCGAGCAGAGTGATCTTGGCCGAACATAATTCATGCCCGAGCAGAATGCCTTTCGAGCAGAATTCTGCCCGAGCAGAATTCTGTCTGAACACTCTGCCCGAGCAGAGTGACAACGGCCGAGCAGAATTCTGTCCGAACAGAATCCCGTCCGAACACTCTGCCCGAGCAGAGTGACCACGGCCGAGCAGAATTCTGCCCGAGCAGAATCCCGTCCGAACACTCTGCCCGAGCAGAGTGATCTTGGCCGAACTGAATTCATGCCCGAGCAGAATGCCATCCGAGCATAATTCTGCCAAAGCTGAATTCCATCCGAACACTCTGCCTGAGCAGAGTGACAACGACCGAGCAGATTTCTGTCCGAACAGAATTCCGTCCAAACACTCTGTCCGAGCAGATTTATGTCCGAATAGAATCTCATCGATCCGAACTCTCTGCCCGAGCAGAGTGACCACGGCCGAGCAGAATTCTGCCCGAGCAGAATCTTGTTCGAACACCCTACCTGAGCAGAGTGATCTTGGCTGAGCAGATTCATGCCCGAGCATAATCCCATCCGAACAGATTCGTGCCCGAGCAGAATCCCGTCCGAACATAACTCAGCCCGAGCAGAACCATGTCCGAACAGAACCTCGTCTGAGCAGAGCACTCTTTGAATATTTGAAATGTCAGACAAACAAATTCAATTCTGTTTTTGGCATATTTCGCTATCACCAATGGAAAAGTATGCTTCCACCCGCTTCATCAACGCTGGTAAAAGCAGGGGGCATATGATATAGCCAAAAATACCCTTCCAATCTACTAGAGATGTCAAACGGGCCGGGCGGTCCACGGCCCAGCTCGACCCGGCCCGAAAAAAGCCTGGCCCAGCCTGGCCCGCAGGTGAACAGTGCAGGCCCGCAGGCATAGGGCCTTGGGCCTGGGCTTGGATCAGGCCTGGATTTCCAAAAAAATGGCCTGGGCCAGGCCCGGCCCAGTTTTGGCCCGAAACAGGCCCGGCCCGTTTTTCGGACCGGATTAGGCCCGTTTTCGGCCCGGATCTAGCCCGATTTTGGCCCAAAATCAGCCCTATTTCGGCCCTATTTTGGCCTGCCCCACCTTTTTAAAAAAAAAAACTTGCCCTCCCATTTTCCCTCCCATTTCCACTCCCAATTGCCGTGACGCAATGATTTAAACCATGAACCAAGCATACCCGACATGACTTGACTTGATGGTCTAATTTGCCAATAAAAGCAGTTCAAAGATCCCAGCAAGTTTAGCCTTATATAGCGTGTATTCTCTATCAAACTTGGTTTCAATTGTTCCTATTTCCTGTTAACCCTGCCGACTGGAACAAATTTTCCCTTGGTTTAGGTACAAATTAGTACTGAAAAAAAAAAACTAATTAAAACTAGAAACCTGCCTTAGCCTCCGTTCACCATGCGCATCTTTATCCAGGTCTTCCAGTAAGCTGGTTGGAGGTTTGTCAAGCATCCAAAGATCGACAAGAATCAAAACACAAGCCTTCGCTAATTTGTTTGCATATTGGTCTCTCGCAAATAGAAAATAAATTTCCTTTGTTGAATGCAATTTGTATCCAACAAGGAAAGATTGGCTTCAACTGTATGATTATTGTTATATCCGTCTACACTTATGCCAATTAAGTAACAACAAATTATTTATGGACCTACATGTCACTAACAATAAACAAAATTTTCTTCTACTGCCGTAATTGGAGCAAAATGTTTCTTCTAGGTGTAATTAACGAAATTAACGAAATGGTTTAAATTAGAATATTTGTTGTTACTTTACTTGCTTATACACATTATTAAATTAGAATTTGTGTACATAATAACAAGAAAATATCGCAATTAAAGTTTTTATTTTGAATAACCGGAGAATTTAAAAATATATATATATATTTTGGCCCTGGCCCGGCCCTGAAAATTGGGCCTAGGGCCTGGGCCTGGACTGGGCCCAAATATCCCAGGCCACAGGCCCGGCCCGGCCCGGCCCGTTTTCTCTCTGTGTGGCCTGGGCTAGGCCCGGTTCTCCCCGAGGCCCGCTAGGCCCGGGCTAGGTCGGCCCAAGCCCGACCCATCGACATCTCTCCAATCTACGGACGACACGTGACAGTTATGACATGTAATCCATACTGGCTCATTACTGATATGGCACTTACCATATCAATCACCAGGCAGAGTCCTAAAGAAACTCTGACTCTATCAACCAAGATTAATATGAGCTCCGCTAGGATCCTATTGAGATTCTGATTAGAGTTGATCAAAGCCCAGTCCTACTAGGACTCTTCTTGCTAACACTATATAAAGGGGTCATGCCCCCTCAGGTAAAGACAAGCTCACACATATACACATTGTGTCTTTATTGCTTCTCAGAGTTCTACATTGTTAGCCATCTCTGACTTAAGCATCGGAGCGTTCCCCCGCCAGAACCCCACCCGGCGGTCACTTCGTGTTTTCTTTTGCAAGCCTAATTTCTGGTGTGGTTCCTGATCCAGTTTTAGCTGCAACAAGTTGCTATATAGATTTGTAGCAGATTATCCTTGCACTTGCCACTTCAATTGCTCTAGACACACAAAAAAAGAAAAGAAAAGAGGCATACTATGAAATTGGGTGAAACATGGGAGGCAACCATAGTGAAACAAGGCTTACAGGGGAGGCGACCATAGTGAAGTCGCACCTGTCACTAATAATGCTATCGAATCGATTTTCATCCTACTGTTACACCGTTCTTGAATTGATCGTCGCACCTGTCACTAATAATGCTATCGAATTGACTTACGCCGTGCCCTCCTCTTGAAGAACACCGGCCTTAATTTCTAGCAGACTCTTTCTCCCACCGCTACTGTGTGTGTAGATTGGAGTCCTTACAAGCCCTTAGATTTGTTTGTTTGTTAATGTCATACTCCATTTTGCATCAAAAAGATGAACAATTTAAAAGAAAATTGTTGCAGTGCATAGACTACAACCTAAAAGAAATAGAAAGTATTAAAACTCGTTCTACATTGTTTTGCTGACATTAAGAAGCAGATGATGATGAAGTTCAAACGAGAATAAATGAGGGAGCGAGGTTGATTTCCGTGCTCCAATTTTCACTAAGAGAGACTTCATAGCAAACTAGTTTGGCGTCAGTCTAGCTGCTATACAAATTTTTAACTTGATTGTCCCTGTACTTGCCACTTAAGTTGCTACAGAAAAAACGGAACTAGAAAAGCAAAAAGATAAATTCTATGGAGTATATACTATATATGTAACCTGAGCAGGATATCGATCTACTTGAATTGCAATACAAGTTCTTAGATTTGTTCTCATTTTTCTTTTTCTCTTTTTTGTTAATTTTGTTTTTGAGATATGTTAAGTCTTTTTTGCAGCTAAAATGAAACAGAAGTGCCGCAGATCAATTTAACTGGATGTGTGATGTATTAGGAAAATTTGTTGATTCCGGCCGGACCATTTGGCTGCTTTCTTATATATATATGCCCTCTTGTTTATGTGACATCACGCTCATCTGATTCATTCAAAGATCATCAATTGTAACGTCTCGAATCCGAGAGTCCTCAGACGTTCTTAAATTAAAATCTAATCACATCTTTAATGTAACTATTATAGTGGTTGAACAGAGCATCTCAAATACCATAAGCATAATCATCCAAATCTCAAACAATTAATTTCAAAATAATTTATAATCATCTCACACTAACTATTTGAAACCAAATAAATAAAGATAAGCTAACTAATAGTTTGTCTAAAGAAAACTCATAAGGCCTACTATTTCCAATTGCCAACACCAAACAATTCCTCTAGTGTGTTAACATATCACTCTTCGTGCTACTCTTGGCTTGGAAAGGTGATGAAATGAACAGCAAAAGGGTGAGCACGAGTAAGAGATCTTAAATAGAGGGCCGGCCAAAAACAAATACTTATTTCAGTTATCAATAGAGTTAATATATAAGAATTTAGATAATTCAATCAGATTTAACAAATGACTGACAAAAGGAACCAAAAGAGAGTTAAATAATCAATAAGTCGAATAGCAAATGCAATTAATAAAATCTTGTAAGTTTTCACGTATGCAATTGCTTATTACTAAGTATCCAAAATCATGATTATATCATGTCAAAGATCGTAGTCGGCACGTCAAATATAAGTCACGATTTATAAAAGTGAATTTCAAATACAAAAATCACACATCTTTTAGTAATATGATAAATATATTATATATTCATTCAAAATTTAAAAATAGTCATTATTATAAACTTAAACTAAAGAGGACAAAAATCTGAATACAACAAAATAGAAATCAGTTCAGTTGAAAATCGGATGAGTGAGATATTGTTAAAAAAAAATTTGGGCAAAAATTTGAGACACGAAAATCAATTTGAAAAGGATAATGGTGAAAGTGACATGTGCAGGAAAAAAAAAGGACAATGCTGAAAGTGACGTTTGGTTTGTATTTTAGAAGCACGTTTCCACTCCAAGAGCTCCTTAAAAAACTCTCAAACTGGTTGAAGACTTCAGAATCTCGTTACAGTGGTTAAGGCCCAAGTGTGTGGTTGAAATGTTTGTGAAGAACTTTGAAACTCTCAAACTGTTTGCATATATGTGTAAAGAAACACTTTAGGATTATTTGTGCATAAAATCTTATACTTTGACGGCAGGTGCATATTTCATCTCATCATTTTAATTTTGGTACAATATATACTATTATTCTTAATTAGTGTGCGACTTCCCAGTTGACGGGTTGAAGTCTAATTTTTTAGACGTCCGTCAATATCCCAAGGCTCAAATCGTAATTTTCACATTTTTTTTCCCACATTACCATCCCTAATCCCCTTGACAGCCATACTCATGCCAACCCTAATCCATGGTTGCTACCGCCACCGCCACCGGTGCCCTTGCCCCCCCCCTCCCCTCCCCTCAAAATGGCCACCACCACACCCATTGCAATGGTGTATGCACGCGTGCCAGGGGAGAAGAAACCAACGGCATCGCACACTACTGTTGACAATGGGATCTCAAGAAATGTATCCTCAATGCAATCACCCCGTTGCTGCGGGCAATGGACCACCACTGCCGCCTATGTATGACAGGGGGAAGAAAAAAATCAGTAGCGGCGCACACTACTGCTGGCGATGGGATTGGCCGAGAAGACCACCACTGTAGGCAAAGTTATCATTTTAGTGAATCCCTACCATTGTCGTTAGTCAACCACCAACCCACCACTATCCACAACCAAGCATGAAACCTCATTATCACCCCACCGACGATCACATCCAAGCATAAAACCCCACCATCCCACCACCACCACGACCAAACCCCACAACTATTATCGGTCAACCCCCATAGCCACATACCACAACTGTGCACGAAACCACACCCACCATTGGCCACCGCTGCAACCAAATCCCCAACATCACCATCACTGTCGCCAGTCAACCATTCCCATCACTGACCACAACCACCGCCATACCCACATCAACCACCACCCCCGAACTCCGCATTCAAACCCGTGAAAAACCCGTCATCAAACACTCTGCCCCTCACTCACCCCATTATTCCAGCTCGCACCATCTAATCCAATGTAACCAAATTCCCACCACAACTAGAGTAGAGGTCATAGGCCTCGGAGCTCTGCTTGAATTGGACCATTGGCTTCACCCTATTTCTTAGTATGTATAGTGGTGGCGTCGTGGCGATGCTAGTGGATTCAACTTGTTCGTTGTGTTATTGATTGGGTTTGATTCTTTGTGTTTGGGTTTGGTTTGTGGCGATGCTGGTGGATGTTGGCTTCGGCTGCGTATCTTGGTTTTGTTTCGGCGTGATTGCCGAGTTAATTGGCCGATTGCAATTATGATAAGGAGCAAAAGTTAAGCATGTTTTGGTTTGGAGAAACAATTTTTTTTTCATACATGCAGGTTGTAACAACCCGAATGTGTGTGTGTGTGTGTGAGTGACTGAGTGAGAGAGAGAGAAGAGAATGAGCGTGTATGTGTATGAGAGAGAGAGAATGTAAATATTATTCTTTTAAAAGATCACTTTATGTATATGGCTAAATGAACATTCATTTATAACCCATTTAAATTGGAGGGCAATTGAGTTGATAAATAAGTTACCCATCAAAAGCCCAATTATTAAATGGGTGGGTTTGGGTGAGCTTTAAGTGGGCGGATCTTAATCGCCACCCTTACCTGGAAGTAATAAATTTTCTCTCTCCTCCCTCGTTTGCTGGAGGGTAGAGAAGCCATGGAAAAGTCACAACTCAAAACCACCATCCCAGCAGCTGCCTGCTCCTCCAGCCAAGCTGGATATGATGGCGATGGTCATTGCATTTTGCCTTGGCACTGCAGTAGCAATGGCTCAACATCGCGTCCAAACTCCAACCTGCCTCCCCGCAACCTTAGACATGGTGTCTCTCCCCATTTTACTGTCTTTTGCCTCCACTGTCGTTGCAAAATATGCTACTCTGAAGTTTTGTTTTTGGCAAGAGTGATGGAGCACGCCAAAGTTCTCTTTGTTGTCGCTGCTTCTTGTTTGCTGTTAGTGTAGCACTGCCACTCTCCCTTTTTTTTTTCTAATCAAGTCAATGCATTAAAAGAAAGGAATTACAAGAACAGAGGCTTGGTTCACAGATTCATCCAAAGACAAAAGAGGAATAAAGGATGAGGACGGAACCAAGCCGAACGAGTTGGAGTTATCGGCCCATTTAGCTAGATTATGGGCTAAACTATTTACAAGTCTACTAACTTTCACAAAAGACCAGTAATGGAACAAGTTAAGATTTTCCCTGGCTTTAGCAATGATGGAGTAGCAGCTCCAATGAGGCATCTGATCATGGTGGTTAAGCCAGTCAACAATTCCTTGCGCATCTCCTTCGAAGATAACATGCGTGCACTTGGTTTGCAAAGCCAGATTTATCGCACAAAGGCCTGCTAGTGCTTCGGCCGCTTCGGGTTCCATTACTTCGCTTGAAGTTGTTTGGGCAGAGATTATGCGACCATTGTGATCCCGGATGGTTATAGGTTGGATGGTCCTTGATTCACGAACAACAGCATCAAAGTTGACTCGATGCCAATACAAGGGAGGGTTGAATTTCGTAGCAGGGGCCATACTAAGAATTTCTACAGGAATTATAGCCTGACAGTAACTTCCATAATCCATTTGAATATTCTTTCCCAGTACCATTACATCAATTTTCCCCCTTATTGGAATTCCACAGCATTCCTACACCTCCAGATATGATCTATGACAGCCATAGGGAAGAGTGCGTAGCGAATTACCATGGGAAGATCATTAGAGAGCTGGGGTGAAGGAGAGATGATACCTCTGAGCCAATGAATAGTGTTGTTTCGTGGATACTCATTGAGATTATCCTGTTCTTGGGATGGCAAGACTGGAGGCCTAAAATTCTCAGGTGATGATGTCCATAATACTCGTGCCAGCGGACAAGAGATGAAAAGATGGGCTGTGGTTTCTTCCCCTGTTTTGCAGAATCTGCATTGTGTATCAATGTCTGGGAAAAGAGCTTGAAGCTTCCTTTTGACGGAGAGAATATTCCACGCAATGCGCCAAATGAGTATTTTATGTCTCTCCCGATTCTTAGATTTCCAAAGCTTCTTCCAGAAAGATTAAGTCATACCTTGCTCAATACGAAATTTGTTCTCATTATGAAATAGGTAAGCTGATTTTGCCGAGAATTTTCCGGACTTGTTATGAATCTAGGCTAAGTAATCTCGGGGCTTAGAAAGGGATATACGAATTTTTTGTATCTCTCCAATAATAGAATCAGAAAAACAGGCATTTCAGTTTATCTAAATTCTAAGAGAACAAAGTTTGATCAATAAGGCTGGACACTTTAGGGCTCTCCAAAAGGTTACCCGAAATGGAATCCGGCTTAAAATTCTGAATGCTCGGAATCCAAGGATCTCGAATGAAATTAATATTTTCACCATCACCAACAATGAAGCACGATCCTCCTTTCAAGATTTCCTTTGTTGAGCATATTCCTTTCAAAATCCAAGAAGCTGACTTCGGTGGCGTATATTCCATAAAAGAGGATCCTTTGAGATATTTTGATTCCATCACCTTAACCCAAGTCTTATTTGGCTCATTCATCATCTTCCATCCCAGCTTTGTTAAAAGTGCTTGATTAAAGGCTTTCATTGGCTTGAATCCCAGACCACCTTTATCTTTTGGGATACACATTGTATCCCAAGCTTTCAGGCACCGGAAGTGCCACTCTCCCTTCAGTTGGCTTGTTGGTCCATCTTCACAGTTTATTTACTCTGTTATATTTTATTGTAAATTATTGTAAACGGATTTATATCCAACATACTCTTCATTCTGTTCTGCAATTTGTCTTGACAGCTTTACTACCGTCTCTCTGTCCGTCTTGATTACCTTATGAATAAAGTTCCTTTGAATTAGTGAAGTTCGTGGTACTGTTCTTAAGTCAAGACAATTCAAATTTTTTTAGATAAAGGACTTCTCTGATTAATATTGATGGTTAAGGAATGCTTAATTAGTGATTAAAGAGAGTGGACTTCGTAAAAAGATTGTTACCTAAGGGTTAGAACCCTACTCCAAAAATAAGAATTAAGTTGTCCTTAATAATGTGGATTCTTTCATCTAAATAGTTAAAATTAAAAAAACTTTATTGGAGTAACTAGTTTTTAATCCCATACTTCGCAGGAAGCATTATATTACGACTACTGAAATACTAAATTATGCAGGGAATCTCTCTTTCTNCCTCATGTTCGTTGCTTAAAAGTTAACAATTGGCTTTAAAATACTTTTTTACCAACCAAACAAAATGAAAAATAGAAAAGAGGTTGCAAATAGTACTTTTCAACCAACTCATAATAGTGTTAATATTGCTCTTAAACAAATATACAAAGAAGCATCACAAAATGTTAACTCAAGAAAGACGAGGCCTTTTCTTTTTGAAATTTAAGTAACATGAGAAGTCATAATCTAACTTTTTAAACGCGTGTATTTTCGTAGTGCAAATAGGGGGGGAAGGTGTTGCACGAGAGAACGCAAAGGAAGGAAAAAGAGAGGGATGGAAAAAGAGAATTACTAATTTATAATTAAATTTAAGAATAAAATTGGAAACAATTTATAGCTAAGTTAGTGATTGGTTTACAAATCAAATTGTAAACTCAAATGTGTGTGTTTGTGTGCGCGCACGCGTGTGTAAGTATTGTAGACCATAAGTAAAAATAAAATTGCAATAATGTTGGAGATAATAAGGAATTAGTTTAGAAAATTGGAATATGAGGCCTTTTATTTTGAACTAAAACCATCAAATTAGCTTGAGTTATGTGAAAATGGTAATAGTAGAGTATATTAAGGCCAAAATTTTAAAATGAAGCTGAGAGAAATGAAGTATGCATGTCAAAAAATTTAGATAAAATGAGAGATATATGATGTGCTGACATAATTTTTGTGTGAGAGAGAAAATAAAGAGTGAGAGAGAGGGGGAGAGAAAAAAAATGAATTTGAATCAAATTTAATATGAGAGAGTGGAAAAAAGGAACCCAAGTGACAATTAAAAAGGCGAGTAAATTCAAATGATTTCAGAAAATCAAATATAAAAAGTGCACACAGCGAGTTAAAAGAGTATCCAAACAAATGGTGACGGAATAATATTCTCTCAGTTTTAGCTTTATTATTATATATAGAGTAAAATGCACAAATGGCCACAGAACTATGACCTCTTTTTCACTAAAGTCATTCAACTTTATTTTGTGTCATTTTGGCCATTGGACTCTCAAATCTGTTCGATTTGACCATTCCGTCAGTTTGCGGTTAAATTTTCTCCATTAAGTGGTTATATGATGCGCACATGGGGACTCACAATAAGGACAAAATCGTCACTTCAGTTCAATCTCTCTCTTTTTCTCTCTTTCTTCTTTCCTTTTTTCTTCATTTCATCATAACAGATCTAGGCGTTGGAGGTCGGCGCAGGCATGGTGGCGGTCATCGTTGCGGGCTTGGCAGAGCTCCAAGATCTGGTCATCGTCGTCGCGGGCTTGGCAGAGCTCCAAGATCTGGTCGTCGTCATCGTCGTCGAATAGGTCATTCGGAACAGGCCTCAAGCCGCCACCCATGCTTTAACATCTAAGTTTTCACCGGAAAAACCCAATTTTTCCAGCCATTCCAGTGCTTCTGGATGACCCTTCGTACTCATATCTGGAATTCGACTTATTCTATCTTCCAAACAACACATACAAAGAGACTCACCAACAGTCGCTCGTCTCTGCTATCATTTTTGTGTCTGCCGATTCAATTGCTTCACCCTCCTTTACTCGATGACAGCACCCGGCGACAGGAGCTCAACGATCGGTTTGGATTCTATTTGTTCAGTCTGCGGGGATGGGTCGTCGTCGTCGCTGACTTGTGGTGTTGTGCTGTAGTGGCAGATTTTGGGTGGTGTTTGCAGCGGGGCTCGGGTGGTTTTGATTGGGTGATGGTGGTGGCTGGTGGTGCTATATTTGTAGCGATTGAGCGGCTGGTGGTGTTGTACAGTGGTGGCGGGTGGTGGTGTTGTGCGGTGGTGATTGAGCTCCAAATGGTGGCGGCAAAAAAAAAAAAAAAAGAACTAAACTAAAATTCTTTTTTTTGTCGCTAAAAGGTTTAAAGCTAACTTTAATACTTATTTTAGTGACAAAAATATATTTTTAGTGACAAAAAGATACTACAATTAAGTTAAATTAAGTCAAAAAAGAAATAAAATATTAAGTTGGTGAGATGATTTTGCCCCTGAATTAAGGGTCATGTGCCTTGCACATGACCACTTAACGGGACTCTTCCGAACGCCGGCAGTTTGAGTGGTTAAATCGGACAGATTTGAGAATTCAGTGGCCAAAATGGCACAAAATAAAGTTGAGTAACTTTAGTAAAAAATGGGTCATAGTTCAGTAGTCATTGGTGCACTTTACTCTTATATATATAGTAGATGAGATTCTGAATCTCTCTCTCACTCTCCTTTTTTTCTTCAGAAGATAAGTTTGCTTGAACTCAAAATGTGCATAAATGGGTGACTGAATAATATATATCCAAATAAATGGTGACTGAATAATATTCTTTCAGTTTTAGCTTTATTATATATATATTAGATTAGATTCTGAGGTAAGAAACTCTCTCTTACTCTCCCTCTTTTTTCCTTAAGAAGATAAGTTTGATTGAGCTCAAAATGTACAGAATTGGATACATTGACATATTAGGAGTAAAATTAGTCTCTTCTTTTTGTTTGTCCAATATTTATATATAGGAAAATTTCTACGACGACAATGTGAATTATATTTTGAGAAAAATATATTCTAAAAGTTGAGAAAAGAAAAAGAAATTACATAATCATATAGAAGATCTTCTAACTCTCAGTTACTGCTTTGCCTATCATTAACTAGTTTATCTTGCTTTGAGTAATTTGTATCAAGATAATCCTTCCAACAAATGTATATCTCCATTGACTTGGGATTAAGACGACTCCTCCTATCATCCAACACCCTCCCACTTCCTTAAAAATGCGATTCTCAAGCAACCGTGGAGGCTTGCGCGGGTAGTATATCAAGTGTAATTTGGAATAATACACGATAAACATTTTGGTTTTGTTATAAAAAAGTTGATATAAATCAAATTCTTTTGCTCATCTAATGATAATGAAGAATAATGATTAGTATTTGCATATAAACAAATAGAGAAAAATGAAAAAAAAACATGTAGAATATTCTCTCACTCTTTGTTGTTTTGCCATTACATCTTCAATACCCTTAATAAGATATGACTCATAATATATTTGATCACTCAATGATGTAGTGTGCACGCGCATGGTAGTGGAATTTAAAGACAATAGTTATAAAGTTGTTCAAACGACGAATTTATGAAAGTTACAAGCAGGTTTATCGCAGTTGACCCATAACTATTTTTTTTCTAAAGTTTCTATAATTGTATATTGTACAATATGTAACTTAAACCTAGGATCCAAAGCAGTGGCAACAACAAAGACTTTAGGCAATTTTGACCAATAATTTGTACATTTAATGTCCATTTATTGCAGTATCTCACAAAACGTTTTCATATCTCTCCATTCACTACAAAAAAAAAAAAAGAGTTTAGGCGACACTAAAGAAGTGTCGCCAATGATAGAAAAAGAGTCGCAAAATGGTTTTCCGACACTTTTGTTAATGCTTTTCACAAGTGTCGCAAATTCGTCCGTCGAAAATTTTCCGACACTTTTTAGACACGTTAGGGTTAAATTTACGACACTTTTGTGCGACGCTTTCAAGTGTCTCTTATAGGTCAATAGTCAACTTAGGTATGCGACACTTTGAAACAAAATGTTGCTAAATTAACGACACTTCCTTTAAAATGTCAGTTTTTATTTGGCAACATTATCTTTAAAATGCTGTTAAATTAGTGATACTTACATTAAGTGCCATTTTTTGTTCTTGCAGCATTATCTTTGAAATGTTGTTCCTATTCACGACACCTTTAAGCAATTGTCACTATTTTTTTGCCTGACATATTCTGAAATTTGTCAAAAAAGAAAAAACCATTGGCTTAAGATGTTAAAGTAAAGTATTTAAGTAATCCTTGCTCCAATGCAACACGAAGAATGAACAACCAAGTTGATTTAACAAACTTATAAACTCATCGTTATAGAAACAAGCTAATGTCATTCAACTGTACCATATCTAACATTCACATCCTCATTATATAACTATCCAGAACTTCTCAATTTTAAAAATATATAAATGTAATGTCACTGAACAACCAAACCTAAAGATAAATACATCTCATCCAAAATATCATGATGGTCCATATCAATTCTTCTAAATCCGACAAAAGTATTGATGAATGTCTTCCCAACATATAAACCTGGAAATAAAAAGTCAAGAAAAAAAGTTATAAATTTACCTTGTATAACACAAGTCGAATTAAACCGAAAAACTAGTCGACAAACCAAATACATTAAGAAAGATTTAATCTACGTACCACATTTCATCGTTGCATCTTATTTTGCAAAATTTTCGAAGTGCCGATTTTTTTTTTTGGTTGCTTTTTTATGTTGAGAAACCTGAACAATTAGATCATATGTATTCATTAATTACACAAAAAGAAAAAAAAAGACAATCATATAAAAAATAGTCATGCACTCAAGTAAACATTTATACAAGTATCTCAACTAAATTTGATCATTCCCTTGTATAACGCTACTCTTATATGGCTAAACATCAAACAAAAAACAAATGAAAGAATAGAAAAAGGATCTTATATAATCAAGATTAAAAAACGTGGCATGATGTTAAATCAAATAATGTTGCTTTCAATGAGGATCCATGTAAAAGGATCATGGCAGAAAACCAAACCACACCGATCGGTACAATTTTCATGTTTCAATGAAAAACCATGAAGGAGCAACACATGCATCACTGTCATTTTATTAGTGTCTTCTTTAGTGGTTGATAAATCCAAAATAGTTATAGGCCATTTCATAGAGGTTCAATTAGATCCAATAAGAACATAGCTGCAATCTAAATTTCTTTTTTAAGCAATTCGATAACATGACAGGAACTTTATATGAAGCCTCTTCCATTCATAAATGCATCACCTTGCACCATTAGATAGCCTGTTCATAATAAGGTATTATTATCACAAACAACTTTAGAAATACATACAGTAGTACGATGTTACTGTGATGGCTCTAACCAGACCAAAGCCGTTTAGGTTTGTACTGTCTTCCCTATGTTGTCGAAACTAAGATCTCAAAATTGAGAGCTTCGAAAAAGTAACACTCATCGAACACTTCAAACTTATATATGTTCAGTTGAACTTACTAAGCGCCTTGACAATGCTAAATTTAAAACAATGTATCAATGATGACACGTGTCAATTGCAAACATTCTCAAAAAAATCAGCTCATAGACAACCATATCCCATGCAAAAAGTACAACATTCCAAATCAACCTCCACTCCTTAACATCAAACAAAACACTCATTTTTCTGTGGTCTTTGTAGTTTTTGCTCAACCAAAAAAAACCACCAACAGAAGAAACTCTCTCCCAGAAGGCACACATTCAAAATAATAGACCCCCCAATAGCATTCCTTGCTACTTTTCTCCAATGGAGAGCTTTGCGCTCTCCTCTCCATCCTCTTCCTCTTTTTCTCTCTCCTCTTGCACCTCCTTCCTCCACCACCACCACCACCACCACCACCTTCTACGATCCCGCCCCTCTCTCTCTCTCCAAATCCCCACCCTCCATTTTCCCCAGATAACAAGCAACTGCTTTTGATTATTAAAATCTAATAAGCATTTTGGTGACAAACTTAACACTTGATGCCAAGGAAAGTGGGTTCATACCAACATGGAGGTGCTACAAAGGTTACAATCCGAGTCAGCTTCCAAGTATGCAAAATGAGAGATAGTGAAGGCGGAGTAAGGGCAGAGAGCAAGGCTTCCCAGACAGGCCGTGAGGGGTGATAGTGCTGACAAGGCAGAGACGAATAAGGCCGGTAGTCAACAGTCCGAGCTAAGGTTCAATGTCACGATCAATGTTATGTACAAAATCACAAGAGAAGTGTGTTTCTCTCTCTAGAATCCAAGAGCTCTCAAGTTCTAGAGTGAGAAAGAGATTTTTGTCAAATGAGAGAAATCTCTCTAGAGTGAATCCAAAAGTCCACTATTTATAGTAAATAAATAGTATGCTTATGTCATAAAATGCCACATGTCATCCTCTGGGAGTGACACGTCACCAGGGGTCCAAAAATGCCAGTTCTTTGTCAGATTGTCGGTTCCCAAGTTCACGCTACCTACCCCACACAGTGTCGCTCTACTAGTCTGATAAGACTGACCACACCGTGGTAGCATGATCAGAGTAAGCCCGTTGCCCCAGCCACCGGTCCAAGCCCTTACTGAATCCCACATGGTGCGTCCGGAGACGCGTAGTGAACTTGACAGCGGTGAGGGTCGCCCCTGTGACCAACTGCCAGGCAGACTAGGCACGATGCCCTCTAAAGACCTGATCCCGTCTCGAATTGACCCGAGGGTGATTATCCTGGGGGCGCCGATGATCACTGGTAACGTGAGTGGACATGGTCACAGCTCAAACGTGCCTAGTGTCATGCAAGTCACCCCAGGCAGCGATAGTTTTGTGGTAACGAGCCCATCTCGCTGCGTAGGGTCCTCGTGCCGGAGCACTACGAATGGAGCCCCCCGTGATGAAGACATCGATGACTTTGTGGTAACGAGCCAATCCCGCTGCGAGGGGTCCTTGTGCCGGAGCACTACGAGTGGAGCCCCCCGAAATGAAGACGGCGATGGCTTTGTGGTAACGAGCTTATCCCGCTGCGAGGGGTCTTCCTGCCAGAGCACTACGAGCGGAGCCCCTCATAATGCTGCACACTCCGGAGAGTGGGTCAAAGCATGTTCCGCGACCCTGGCTGGGGCTCATGGTGTGGTGAATGATAGTAGTGCCCATGGGCCTGTAATATGATTGTGGCGCACGGGCGTGGCGACGACCGTCGCGAGACAATACCTGGTGTCGGGGGCACATGTTACGGAAATGTGCATGGGCGCGGTGATGAACGTCGCGAGACAATACTTGGTGCCCGGGGCACATGTTATGGAAGTGGCGCACGGGCGCGGCGACGAATGTCGCGAGACAATACTTAGTGATGGGGCACATATCATGAAAGTGGCGCATGGGCACGGCGACGAACGTCGCGGAGAGAATACCTAGTGCCGGGCACATATCATGGAAGTGGCGCACGGGTGCAGGGACGAACGTCGCAGAGACGGCGCACGGGCACTCGTCAGGTGTCCTGGAGACGGGGCGTGAGCCTAGTGTGTATGTTAGGCCAAAATAAGAAATGCAATATGTAGTAATGACAAAGTTGGGAGTGATGGTTCCCGGTCGTCTGTGACGGGTCATTCGACAGTAGCGCGCTACTTGGGCGACGGGCATCGCGGGGCAGTGCGCGGTTGCGGGTGACGGAAGACGGACGTCGCGAGGTTGATGTACGAACTTCGGTAAACATCACGAAGGTGTAAAGACCCGAGAAAATAAGTAAGCGCGGGAGGGGAGGCCATAGGCCAAAATTTGGGGGAAGGCCAAGGCCACCACCCTTGTGGAGGCCGAGACCGACCCCCTTGGGGAGGCCGAGCCTGGCCCTAGGGGGTGGCCAAGGCCAATGGCCAACTCCTATGAAGGGAGGCCAAGGCCACTCCCCCTTTTGGTGCAGTTCAGGCGCGCCGACCGTAGGTGTTTTGATGAGCAATGACAAATCTGAAAGTTTCGTTAGGACGAGCGTGTTGCGGTGAGTCATACCCACATGATGAACAAGGTGCCAAAGTCACATACGAAGTGAACAAAGTGCGAAAAAGACTTTACGCGAAAAGTGAACAACTGAGGGGGGGGGGGGGGAAGGCCAAGGCCAACCCTCCATGGAGGCCAAGGCCGACCCCATGGCCTTGGGGGAGGCCGAGGCCGACCCCATGGGGTTGGCCAAGGCCTTTGTCCCTTGACCCCGCTGCTCCGGTTGCACCGTCGGTCAATGTTTTTGATGAAAAGGTGCTTGGTTGGTTGCGGCGTGAGGAACGTGCTACATGAGTCACGTTAACGTGAAATAATTGGCGATTAAGTCGTGCGCGAGGCGTGCGAAGCGAAAAATGCAAGTGAGTTGGGCGTGTGCACTTTGACCGGTTCGATGCGTTAGAAATTCGACAGTTGACCACGTTGACGTGTCCGCGGGAAATGGGACCCCTAGCGGGCCCCTGGGCACGACCAAGATAGGTTGGGAACAATACTCAAGCTGAAACAGTTTTAACACAACTCTATCTGTGGAGTCGAGTGTTTTCTTGGTGAAACCCTTGGCACGTGCTGCATATTTCCTTGAGATACATGAATCAGTGGAATTGACTGAACGTGGACAACTTTTCTTGGCGAAACAGAGGCCTTTGTGGCATATTCGCTAGATCTAGTGGGAGCTGCTTCTGTGGAATTGGCTGCATCTTAAAAGTGTTTTCTTGGTGAATCTCGAGGCCCATGCTGCATATTCCTTGGATGTATTGTATGAGATGATGATACCACTCGAAAGTCGCTTAATTCAGCAGGAAGCTATTACCAATAGCACGATGTAGATAATGTGTACTAATTGGAAAAAAGAACTTCAAATTCTAACAAAGGAAAGAATGAAACTTAACCTGTCCAGTTGCCGAAGAAACATCCTTGAAACATTGCATCGACAACATCACAGTCCGTATATGGGACATCATGTTCTCTTGCATTTTAGCCTCCAGGATATATGCATATGAAATGCTCTTTGAATAGGGAAGTATTTATGTCAACTTTATAAATCTACTCACATAAAATCTAGTCAATATGGCTATCACAAATCCTTCTTAGTATAGTATCACAAGAAATCAACTCAGTACAAGAAAAAGCCCAGTGCACAGGGGCTCTTGGCACTAGAACTCGAAGGCCATATTAAAGGTGTTGTTTCAATTGCAAGTGTAAGATGAATTCCACTTGTTTGAAATCGGTTACTTAGG
Source organism: Escallonia rubra (assembly GCA_033065855.1). Taxonomy (NCBI): domain Eukaryota; kingdom Viridiplantae; phylum Streptophyta; class Magnoliopsida; order Escalloniales; family Escalloniaceae; genus Escallonia; species Escallonia rubra. Next base: position 132,836 of record JAVXUO010002298.1, on the reverse strand, counting down.
TAGGGGATGGAAAGATCAATTCTGGTTCCCCAGGTAGTGAGGTTGTAGCAGATAGTGCTGGGGCTCTTGCTGCTGCACCTATTGTTCTCAAAGGTGTTGATTCCAACTATTTTACAAGGCTACTAATCCATTCAAAATCTGTGAGGACTAATCTCATTTTACAACAAAATGTTGGCAACTGAACTCTTTTATGTGTTCCCTAAGCTGATTCAAAATGTTTCTCAGCTCTTCCAGTTTGCTGATAAGTACAGGAGATCTTACAAGGATTCTTGTCGTTTTTACTGCTCTTACTCAGGCTATCAGGTAAAAGCACAAGTTTTTTTTCCTTCTGAATCGTTCTCTTTGTAGTTAATCCTAGAAGCCTAAAGCAACCCGTAAGCCATAGAAGTTTCCTTTAGGTCCACTCAAGGAAGCATTTGGTGCGAGAATCGTGTAACGTGACTACTGAAATCATATTGAGTTCTACTTGGGTGCCTTTTTGCCCCTATCTCCCATGAAATTGTTGAATTCAATGAGAAGCTTCTGCGAGATTATTTTTAATGAAGACATTACGGATAGACTTGGTTTGGTTCCATCAAAGCAAGGATAGTTTTCAGCAAATTCTGCAGTTAAAGTCTTTAGCAGCAGATGGTAAAGATGAAGTGACATCCAATAGTATAGAATAAACAATATATCCCTAGATGTGTTTTCATTCTATGGCTAACATGCAAAAATAGGCCAAGTACATTGGACAGACAGAGGAACATGAGCCTGGGCAGGGTGAAAGGGTGCATCTCAAGATCATCTCTTTCGCTCATGATTATTCATGTAATCTGTGGAAAATGGTGCCTTTAAAGAACCTTGAAATCAGAAATGTACTAATTGGCAGTCTGAATTGCAGCATGCAATGAATTTTATCAAGGGAGGTTTTTCTTAGCAAGGGTGAGAAAACTCACTTTCTCACCCACAATCATCTGTAGTGAGAAAGGAGTGCGAGAGTTTTTCACCAGCAAAAAGGACAATGGACATGGTCTTAAAAGCAATAAGCTTTTATGCTAAAGGATGAGTGAGTGCGTTGAACATTTCCTGACATCTAAATCTGCCATATCTGTCCTGGCAATGAAATGTTGAGTTCTCTAGGTCTGTCGAGGAAGATGTATGGCTTTGCCAAGCCTAAGGGTATCCTATAATTTTCAGTTGACGAGTATAATAAAGTGCTTCCTTTTCCAAAAAAGAAAAAGAAGTGAATTACTGCTTGGCACTTCAAGTAAATAGCATCAAGCAAAATTCTTTTTGCAGTATAAGAAGGAAAGGAGCATCAACCAAGTCTATCCTTAATGTTTGTAGTTCTGGAACTAATGGGGACTAAATTGAGGACAATAGTTGCATTAAAATGTATTTGCTCCTTTTTCAAGTGCTAATGGTCCCTTAATTTCTTAAAGAAAGATGCATTCTTATGGGCTGCGGCTTGGCTATACAAGGCAAGTGGAGAAGCTACCTACTTAAACTATATCTCAAGCAATCTGGGGTGGAGTCAAACTGTTTCAGAGTTCAGTTGGGATAACAAATTTGCTGGAGTTCAGACATTACTAGCAAAGCATAGAGCTGCCATGGGAACTATCTCACAATCTTTCACATTAGTCATCGCAGAAACAACAAAGGAATCAGGAGTGCGAAATTGACAATGAAACATAGGAGTGTTGAATGCTAATAAACTACTAATTAAGAACAAAACCGAAAGGAAAAAGAAAACAACGAAAACTTACAATTATTAACTACAGTATCAGATGGCCTCGTCCCACTCTTTGCCTATAGCACGCTTTGCATTCAACTAAAGATCTGCAGTTAGATTCTTTATATGTGATGCCAAGGAAAGTCGGTTTGCAGTCGATGTGGAGGTGCCATAAAGAATGCAGTCCGAGTCAGATGCCAAGTATGCTGATGTAGGTCAGAGCAAGGATAGACCAAGGGCAGAGACCAAGGGCTACCCAGAAAGAGCTTGAGGGTGGCAGTACTGCAATGGCGATGACGTAGGGTGAATACACGACAACAGTCACAATCCAATGCTTATGTCCAGAGTTCAAGGTCCTGCTTAGGGTTCTATGTGTTTCTCTCTCTAGAATTTTAGAGTGAGAAAGTGAAAAATGTGAGAGTCCAAGAAGATGATCCAGAACTCTCACCCTTAAATGAATTCTCAAGACCTCTATTTATAGAGGTTGAGATGATGATGTCATCAGCTGACGCGTGGCACTCCCCGGGAGTGACACGCCACTGAGGGGTCCACAGCTGCCGGTGTTTCACGGACTGTCGGATCGCATATTTACCCGGCTTGCCCCTCCCAGCGTCGCCCTGTATGTCTGGAAAGACTGGCTCTCACAGCGTTGGTGTGGCCAGAGAACCCCTTTGATCTAGCCACCAATCCAAGCCCTTGTAGAGTCCCACAGGCCTGGCAGTGGTGGGAAAGACCCAACGCCCAACTGCCAGACAAACTAGGCGCGATGCCCTTCGGAGACCTGCTCCCGTCTCGGAGTAATCCGGGGGTCATAGTCCCTAGAGGTGTCGATGCAAGACCCCAGTGCCGGAGCAAGTAGGCCAGTCACGAAGACACCCTGACAGAGATAGTGTCCCGGAGGGGTCGCCTATCCTGCGGGTGAGTCCTTGTGCCGGAGCACTCGGAGCGCGTCAAGGTAGCATCCCGAAGGAGCCGTCTACCCAACTGGCCGAGGTAGTATCCCGGAGGAGCCATCTACCTGGCAGAAGGGGAGTTCAAAAGTTCCCTGGCAGAAATATTGTCCCGGGGGAGTCGCCCATCCCCGCGGGTGAGTCCTTGTGCCGTAGCACTCGGAGAGCGTCAAGGTAGTATCCCGGAGGAGCCGTCTACCTGGCGGAAGGGAAGTTGAAAAGCTCCATGGCGGAGATAGTGTCCCGGAAGAGTCGACTATCCCCGCAGGTGAGTCCTTGTGCCGGAGCACTCGGAGCGCGTCAAGGTAGCATCCCGGAGGACCCGTTTACCCGACTGACAGAGGTAGCATCCTGAAGGAGCCGTCTACCTGGAGGAAGGGGAGTTAAAGAGCTCCCTGAAGGAGATAGTGTCGCGGTGGAGTCGCATATCCCCGCGAGAGGCTGCACACTCCGGAAAGTGGGTCGAAGCATGTTCCACGTCCATGGTGAGGGCGCATGGTGAGGTGAATCAGTGTTGTGCCCGGGGGGCATGTAACATGATTGTGGCGCATGGGCTCGATGAAATGCGTATGGTGCCGAGGGCACATCATTGTGACAGAGAGCCTGGGGACACGGCTGTATCAGCGGCGCTGCGGAGTGTTGGAGTGCGACACCTAGACCCCGGCAACAGGGGTCGCGGAGATGGCTTCTGGGCGACGGATGACGAGTGTCGCGGAGCTGGCGAGTGGGCACCGGCAACGAGGTCGCGGAGAAGGCTTGTGGGAGCCGGCGACGGGGATCGCTGAGATGGCGCGCGGGCGCGGGCGACGTCCAGACGACGGGCGATGGGGATCGCGGGGATAACGTCCGGACGACGGGCGACGAGGAGATGATGTTCGGGCGATGGGCGGCGGGGTCGCGGAGGGACGTCCGGGCAACGGACGATGAGGGTCGCGGACGATGTATGGTCCCTTGAAGAGAAGTGAAGGTGTTAAGTATGGAGGCCAAAGGCCAACCCTTGGGGGAAGGCCAAGGCCAACCCTTAGGGGGAGGCTGAGGCCGAGCCCCAAGGGGAGGCCGAGGCCAACTTCCTAGGGCAAGTGCCATGGTGCGCCGATGGGCAACGTGCGAAGTGCGACGGTCGCAGCCTGATGAGGCGTCGCGCAAGGATGAGTTTCTTAGTGACGAAGTCACGTAGAAAAAGTGAGAAGTGTACGTGACTTGAGCGTGCATGTTTTGACCGGTTGGAAGCGTTGAATACTGACTGTTGCTTGTGCTGACGTGTCATGCAAAATGGGACCCCAGTGGGCCTTTTAGGTTCGACCAGAATAGGTCGGGAACAATATGTTATTTAAAGATAAAAAATGTAATCTTTCCTAGTTTCTTCTTTTCTTTTTGCATGAAAATCAATGTAATTAGTCTGGAGTTGGCCTACTAATTAAGTAAAAAAACGAAAGGAAAAAGAGAGCAACGAAAACTTACAATTATTAAATACAGTATCAGATGGCCTCGTCCCACTCTTTGCTTATAGCACGCTTTGCATTCAACTAAAGATATGCAGTTAGATTCTTTATATGTTATTTAAAGATAAAAAAATGTAATCTTTCCTAGTTTCTTCTTTTCTTTTTGCATGAAAATCAATGTAATTAGTCTGGAGTTGGTCTACTTCAGTTCCAGACAAGTTTTGCAAAAAAGAATTCTCCAAGCAACATATGCAATATAACGGGCCATGAACTTATCATACCCTTACCTTGCAATTCTTGAAAACCTAGTACTTCACACCACCACTTTGACAAGGCAATTACTCTAGTCAGACGTATTGGTCATTGAGCCAAGAAACACAAAGCTCGGAAGATCAAAAAATGTAGTGGAAGCACATAAAACAAGAAACATGTGTCGTAGTGAAAGAAACGTACAAAGCTAACATAAGCTAGAATCCACTGGGCAACAAATCCCAAAAACAGAGGAAAAACTATATTCCACAGTCTACTTGATAGAGTTACATATACGTCTACATGTTGGCAACCTGAATATCTATGATCAATGAGACGATTAAAACCACTAACGTAAAAGAAAAAAAGAAAAAATTATGCCAAACAATTCTGGCTATTTATTCAAAGAAAATAAAAGGCACATGTGACTTTATGGTGAGATATCGTCTTTTGTTATTACAGCATGCATTCAGCCCATGTGTGCAAAAAACCATGGGACTTTTTGTCCTACATCAGTTTCCTCCATTTGGGAAAAACTCATCCTCGAGTTCATAGTCGAAATCTCATATCTCCTTTCCCAATAAAATAGGTATTTCTGGTGTTTCATTCATCTGTTGATGCAAAAACCGTCAACTGATAGTTGAACCTTAATGCAAAAATCTTGAACTGATGGTTGGACCAAACAAGTTATTAGAGCTTCCTCTTCTTTGCTTTCATGCTATTGACCATATTTATAGGATGATAATTTTACCGATTCGAGACTTCCCATATACTTTTCTTCAGCAACATCATCCTTAATGTAGAAACTTTTTGTTTGCAACTCCTCAACAACCTTATGATCGTATTTTAGTTGTTCTTGCATTTCATTTTGCCCGAAAGTTCTACCCCAGCAATTAGACTTTCATCTAAAGATGATGCTTGAATATAATAATACTCTTGCCTAATTTCTTCTTTTCTTTTTCCATGAAAATCAACATAACTATTCTTGAACCATAAAGTCTATATAATTCACTCTATTCCAAGACAAGATTATGCCAAAAAGAACTCTTCAACCAAACATATGCAACATTATAGTCTATGAACTTATCCTATCCTCCTTACCTTGCAATTCTTGAACCTTTTTACTCGATGCCATCATTTTGCAGCAAAAGATCCAACTTTTTATAAGCACAGTATATCCTTTTCTCTCTTGAAAATTTCTTGTACTCATAAAAATCTTCTAGACCTAATGCCCAATTAGTATATTCATTTTTGTTGTAGTTCAACAAACCAAAGTACCCAGGAACACTTTTTGAATCGGTTGCCACGGGGATTACAAACATCTGGGCAAAATCTGTAACAAGCTATGCTTGAGTGCCATTACGCCCAGTGATAAAGCATTGCCAGAATCCGGTTGAACTAGTAAACTAGCTGCCATTTATTGAAAGAAGAGGGAAATTCTAAAGGGAAACCCGAAAAATCTCATTGCTTAAAGAGCGATTTTCAATTCGAAATGGAAGATTTAAATTTTATTAAACTTGAGATGGAACTTAGAAATAGGAATAGAAATAGAAACAAAGGCAAATCAAACTTGGAATCGAATCATTCCATGCTCATTGCTCACTCATAATCATTCTTTCATAAAAGCACATCAGTCCATGTTAATTTTTCAATTCCAAGAACATCAAGTTGGGATAACTAGGGTTTACAAGATGAAAAGATGAGAAGAGAGAGAGAGAGAGAGTGAGACAATAATTTCTGAACCCGTGACTGAAAATTGTAGAGAAGGAGAGGGCGAGGAGGCTGATTTTTGGTCTTCATGGCCGGTCGTTGGCGTGAGAGAGAGAGTCTGAGGAAACTTTGTAAGGCTGATCTTGTGAGAGACAAAGGGAGTCTGATTTTCAGACTTCAAAATTGCACGTTCATATTTGGAGAAGAGGAACGGGGCTGTACTCTAAAATAATGGGCGCCAGAAGATGAAACATTTTTCCTCTTAAATTTTTTGGGTTCCAACGTTATGATTTATTATTGTGCGTAGAAGAAAAAGTTGATGAAACGTTGTCGTTTAATATACGGAGTTAACGACATTTTATTATAAGCATCGTTATTAAGCGAGATACTATTAAATGTCATCCCATAAGTGTTACTTAGGAGAAGAGCGACACTAAATTAATAACGGTATAAAAATATCTGAAAACTTTGTGACACGTACAAATTTGTGTAATAAGTTTTGTGACGTTTCTATAAATGTGTAGCAAATTCGAGCTAGTTTGCAACATTTTTTCAAGTGTCGGCAAAAAAGAGTAGCCTATACTCCTTTTTTTTTTTGTAGTGATTGGTTTAAAACCTTAGCCATTTTAAGTATTTCTAGTACAACTAAAGAGGATGCAGGATAGTATGAGATAATAGAATGGTAGACGTGTGAAATACGTCAGAAAATTTAACTATGTATCCGGACTTGGCAAGCCTTGTGAGAACGTGGTTAGTATACAGTGAATATAAACTTGTTTGTTTGTATACCATAACATGTTAAAGCATAAAATATGAGGAGTCCCACATGTGGTGAACATATGTAATGTCTCTTACGAGGCAAATTATGTTGGGCACACTAAAGTTTAAATTCATGTATTCATATAACCGAAGAACTAACAAACATAAAAGCACCCCTTATTTTGAAAACAATTGGTCCTTCAGTAACTAAATCATCTTGAACAATTAAATTTATGATATGAAAAACACATTGAATATAAAAAATAATTTCAATTTAGTAGAAGATTGAGGTTCATCTTTAACAAGTCAACATCAACATTATTGCATTATCAAAACACTCACTATTTTGACATCTATTTGAAAGGTAGAACATGCTCGACGTATAACTTCAGTGATTTGTAATGCATCATGTGCATATGAAAACATTTCAAAAGTAATGATTGTCTTCCGCATAATCCAGTCAGTGTCGATCCAATGTGTCGTCATACAAATAATTAAGCATAGCATTATGATATCTCCAAACATCAGATGTTAGACTAAACTTACCATCAAAGTTTTCAAAATAAACAATTAAGTGTTATTTAACAACATTTTAATGTCTTGCATCAAACATTCAAAGCTATTAGTATTTCTATGAACATTTTTATACAAAGATTGTACACACATTATTTATATACATGTTATATTTTTCATTATTAGAAAAGTTAAAAATTTCTTCATTTGCATAATAAATTCAGTAAGATCGTCTCTTTGTTATCGTTGATTATAAGTAAACAACTTACAGTTAGAAGATAATTGTGTTTGCCTATCATTAATATGGCTTTGTATTGATGCACATTACAAGAAATGCCTATTAGGATGTGAATTACCACTACCATGCAAAAAACTAAAAAAAAACAAAAATTTAAACAATACTTATGATGAGCTTTGGGTACGTCATCAACATAACGTTTGTAAAATGATCTCAACACTTAGATTTTAACTTTTTATCTGTCTTTTAGACTTCTGGCAGACTTGAGACAAGATTACTCAGTCCTTCCTCTTCACGACCACCCATCGAGTGAAGATTGTGCGAAGGAGTATTGGTGTCACTAATCGAGTTACGTTCTTGACTAAAATGATGTTCATCTTGTCAACGTCTATATTGAATATTAGGAATATATTTTGGTTAAAAGCCAAAAAAAATTTGGACTAGGAAGACAAATAATCCCTCGTAGAATTATTTGTTCCCCGAATTTATCCGTTGTATTCGCGGCTTACTTATGTCTAGTATCTAGTCGAATTTCATTATATTACAATAAAATTGATGCGTTTTATGCCATTTAAATATGGCAATAGTAACATAGTCACACCACCAAAATTTAGATTAAAAAAGAAAGCAAAGAAAGAAGGGGTAAAGTCAAACAGTCTTCTTCACAATCTACATACTATGACTAGGAATGCGGTACAAGGAATTACCGGCATCTTGTAGAAAAATGGGCTCATGCCCGAAGGCTCTTCGTATAGCACCTCACAAAATCCCCGCAGCCTTGTGCCAAGATCTCAACATGGGAGCGAAGATCCGCTCCCATGGTATCTAGCAGATCCTTCCACTCACTCAGTTTTTAGAAGAAGGCAAGCAAGGCATCAACCTACATCCAATTAGATCATAATTAAATAACTTTAAACACTATATGAAACTGAATGCAAGACTTACGGGATCAAATTCAATTGAAACTCAATAGAAAACTTACGAGATCGAATGCTTTACATTCATCATGTTAGGCCTATGGTTGGATAACCTAGGCTTACATCTTGGTTTGATGATAACTACACATTGATTATGTTCTAATGTGTGCTTTGAGTGTATTCTTAGTAGGTATATACATGCACACTCATGGCGACACATTTGAGAATTTGGATAGATGGATTCAAGACAAAGAAGCTTAAAGCTATGGTGACATGCTATGGAAGCTTCATCAAGTCCAATGTTGAAGAGCAACAAAGAATGAATCGGCTAAGTTACTATCGATTATAATTGATCTTTCTTATTATGTAACTAGTCTTGGTTTGATGCTTGGATTGATGACTATGACCTAAAAAGACCTTAGGACACCTTGTGCATTGCATGTGAGTTCATAATCATTCACACAAGCGTGGTTCTTGAAAATGAGTGAACTTTGGAGCTTACTCAGATTTTCTCAAAAAACAATTTCGTGCTAATCTTTTCATATCTTGATAAAACTTTTCATTAGCTTTCCAACGCAAAAAATGGCACCTCAATCCAATTTTTCTAGAGAAAGTTATGCCCAAAATAGGAAAGGGGGTTCCGTGAGGCAGCCGATAGGCAATAGGGTATTACAGTCGACTGTAATTGAATACAGTCGACTGCATTGGTCAAAATTCAGTTCCAATGGCTATTTTCGAGGACAAAACTCCAACGGCTATTTTAGAGGGATTACAGTCGACTGCATTGGGTTACAGTCGACTGCAATGACAGTTTTGGCCATATTATGCCTATAACGGCTATATTTGATCTCTTCTCTATATAAATGATTTGGGGCTTCTTCATACACTATGGAAACCACATTCTAAGCCTCCATTCATTAGAGAAACATCAAGGCTCATAGATTAAACTTTTATCTCTTCATCTTCATGATTTTACATCATTAAAGAGAGCATCTTTGTGAGCAATTCTTTGATTGAGAGTGAGCATCCTTCAAGGCAGCAATTCTCGCATCTCTCGATTGCAGTAGAGCTTCATTTGTACTCATTTCCTTTCAAGAGGATTTCTTTGTACACATTTGATCTTTGTAAAAGGATTGTGATCAAGGCTTGGGTTTGTCAAGTCTTGGGTGAGCTTTGTGGATTCAAGGTTTGTGCTTGGTGTGGGGATATCACCAAGTGTTGTAAGGGTTTTGATCTTGACCCGGAAGAAGATTGTTGCTAGTGGATTCTAGTGCTCTTGCAAGGGACTTCCTTGAAGAGGTGGATGTAGGCTTGATGGTATATCAAGCCGAACCATTTAAATCTCCTTGTCAAGTATCTCTAACTCAATCTCTTTACTTATTGCTCTTTAATTGTTTGAGATTGTTTAGTTAGCATCTTCATTGAAGTATTACTTGGTTTGTTTGAGATTTATGATTGTGCTTAGTTTAAATTTCCCATTATATTTCAAAAATCCTATTCACCCCCCTCTAGGGTTGTTTTATTGGTTTCAAGTGGTATCAGAGCCTCGGCTCTTGATTATTTGGTTAACACCTAGAGAGTTAAAAGATCTGGAGTTTCCTAGTCTTGAAGGGAGTTCTATTACTAGACCTCCACTTTTTGATGGGTCTTCATATAGTATATGAAAAATTAAGATGCGAGTATTTTTAGAATCTTTAGATTATGAAATGTGGGGAATCGTTGAAGATGGCCCTTATGTTCCAACCAAGATGATTAGGAATAAACTTGTGCCAAAGGAGAAATTCGAATTTAATGACTATGATAGAAATATGCTTTGCATGAATTCTAGAGCTAAGAATTGTCTTGTTTGTGCTCTAAACGCAAATGAACTCAATCGAGTTATTGCGTGTGATTCGGCTAAGAGTATGTGGGATACACTTCAAGTCTCTCATGAAGAGACTGCTGTTCTAAGAGATTCAAAGATGAATTTATGGCATAGAGAATATGAATTGTTTCAAATATTTTCCGATGAATCTATTATGGAAATGAATTTTCGTTTCACTAAAATTGTTAATACTTTGAAACAATTAGGAAAAGATTTCTCTAACGGTGATCTTGTGAGAAAGGTAATTAGGTCATTACCTAGAGAATGGAATGCAAAAATCACCGCACTTCAAGAATCAAAGGATCTTAATACCTTTCCGTTGGATGAATTAATTTGCTCCTTGATGACCTATGAAATGCAACTCGAATCATCCGGGCAAAAAGTTCCAAAGAAGAAGAAGAAGTGCATTGCTCTTAAAGCTTCATCAATGATGGATCAATCTTCAAGTGAAGAGGAAGAAGACTTGAATAACAAGGAGATAGACATACTTGCAAAGGAATTCAATGAGTTTCTCAAACTTAAGAAAGTTGGAAACTCGCACAAGAGAAAGAATGATTCAAGTGTAGAGATTACCTCAAGGGAGAATAAGAAGAAGAACGAGGCAAGAAAGAAGCACTCCATAAAGACATCAATTAAAGACATTATTTGGAGCGAGATGAATGTGGTGATTTCGATGATAGAGATCCAAATCTATGCTTCATGGCTCAAAAAGAAGATGAGGTAACTTCTTCATATAGTGATAGTGATAGCAATTGCTCCAATGATGATATTTATGATGCTTACGCTCTTTTATACGAAGAATCCATGAAATTAGCCAAGAAAAATTGTGCTTTGAAAAAACAAGTGCATGCGATTTCAAAAGAGCTAGATGACTTAAAAAGTGAAAATAATGAGTTGCATGCCAAGAATGAATGCATATCTAGCCATTTATATGTAGAGCATGTGAATAATGATTTGGTTGAATTGATTGTGAGCATTCCTAGCACAAAACAAATCTCTTGTAATACTTCGATTTTAGAAAAACAAAATGAAAATTTAAAGCTTGAGATTTGTGATTTGAAAAGATGCCTTGAAAAATTTGTTGATGGTAAAAACAACTTGGATGTCATGCTTGGACACCAAAGAGTTGGCCTAAACAAAGGCGGGGTTGGATTAGATACACTCACCTTGCCTCCTAAAGTTTTTAAACAAGCTAGGTTAAATGTTCCTCCAAGACAACCAAAGAACTATTGCACACCATTTACACATTGTGGTTGGTGCAACAAGAAAGGACATATGACTAGTTATTGTCCTTGTAGAATATTTTATATTGGATGTGTAAAGAATATGTGGGTTGTTAAAGTGTTTCTTAATGTTGCTAAGACTAACACTCATGGACCCAAGAAAATGTGGGTACCAAAAGTTAGACCTAAATTGTAATTATAGGTTGTTCAAAGCAAAGGCAAATATCAACAAGTAGAAGGCTCCAAGAAAATTTTGAGAAAGAGGAGCAACAAGCTAAATCTTAAGGGGGAGTAAGTATTTCGAGATTGGACATGCTACTTTAAATGAGGAGAGCCTCAAAGCTTGTCAAGAAAATGGACTTCAAGAATTATCACTCATGAGCTCAATTCCTTGGTAATTCATCAAAAGGGTAAAACTTGGCTGTATTCAACATTGTGCTATACACTAAACTTATATGTCATGACGCATGCATAAATGGTCATACTTATTTCTCATGATATAAATAGCCTGTTTGTTGAGAGTTAATGTGAACCTTGCCGATGAATGGTCCTCTTGCACTTATATTGAAAATATTGATTGTTGATGACCATTATTCGCTTTGTGAAAATTCTATGTTGAAATTAGGTCATCTTAATGCTTCATAATGCCATTCATACGCACACCCCTTTTGGTAATACCAAAAAGGGAATATGACTCGGTTAGACAGTCAGTTGTGTTTGTTGGATATTATTGGCGTGCATTGATTGAGGGGGAGCATACATTAGGATGGTGTATGCAAACTTGATAGAGGGAGCTTACATGATTGAATCACATTCTATCTTATTATTCTTGGAAAATGCATGTACTAGATGAGATTATTGAGCTACTTTGAATATCTTTCTTTGGATCATGAAGGAACTCTTGATGTCATCAGTATGAGTTCATGAGTTATATGCACTTCACGCCATTATCTTGCTTATACCTATCTCTTCACACATGCATACCCTTGTCTCTTTGTTGATGACAAAGGGGGAGAAATAATCTTGATTCTATATGCTATGTGATTGTGTGTTTTGAGAGAACATTAGAGGAAGAGCATATCTTGTTTTAGCTAGGGAAGCTAGCTACAAGCTTAATTGCTATATGAGATAATTGACATATCTTGAGTATACAAGAAATGATTGAATGCTCTATGTGAGATTATTGTGCTTAAATGTCTTTCATATGATACATCATACCTTATATAGAATCAATGTTTGTCATCATAAAAAATGGGGAGCTTGTTAGCCCTAGGGGTGGATATCCTGGGCTTACCGCTTGGTTTGATGATAACTACACATTGATTATGTTCTAATGTGTGCTTTGAGTGTATTCTTAGTAGGTATATACATGCACACTCATGAAGACACATTTGAGAAGTTGGATAGATGGATTAAAGACAAAGAAGCTTAAAGCTATGGTGACATGCTATAAAAGCTTCATCAAGTCCAATGTCAACGAGTAACCAAGAATGCATCGGCTAAGTTACTATCGATTATAATTGATCTTTCCTATTATGTAACTAGTCTTGGTTTGATGCTTGGATTGATGACTATGACCTAAAAATACCTTAGGACACCTTGTGCATTGCATGTGAGTTCATAATCATTCACACAAGCGTGGTTCTTAAAAATGAGTAAACTTTGGAGCTTACTCAAATTTTCTAAATTTTTTTTTTGGTGATAGTCTTTTCATATCTTGATAAAACTTTTCATTAGCTATCCAACGCAAAAAACGGCACCTCAATCCGATATTTCTAGAGAAAGTTATGCTCAAAATAGGAAAGGGGGTTCCGTGATGCAGCCCATAGGCAATAGGGTATTACAGTCGACTGCATTGGTCAAAATTCAGTTCCAACGGCTATTTTCGAGGACAAAACTCCAACGGCTATTTTAGAGGGATTACAGTCGACTGCATTGAGTTACAGTCGACTGCAATGGCAGTTTTGGCCATATTATGCCTATAACGGCTATATTTGATCTCTTCTCTATATAAATGATTTGGGGCTTCTTCATACACTATGGAAACCACATTCTAAGCCTTCATTCATTAGAGAAACATCAAGGCTCATAGATTAAACTTTTATCTCTTCATCTTCATGATTTTACATCATTAAAGAGAGCATCTTTGTGAGCAATTCTTTGATTGAGAGTGAGCATCCTTCAAGTCATCAATTCTCTCATCTCTCTATTGCACTAGAGCTTCATTTGTACTCATTTCCTTTCAAGAGGGTTTCTTTGTACACATTTGATCTTTGTAAAAGGATTGTGATCAAGGCTTGGGTTTGTCAAGTCTTGGGTGAGCTTTGTGGATTCAAGGCTTGTGCTTGGTGTGGGGATATCACCAAGTGTTGTAAGGGTTTTGATCTTGACCCGGAAGAAGATTGTTGCTAGTGGATTCTAGTGCTCTTGCAAGGGACTTCCTTGAAGAGGTGGATGTAGGCTTGAGGGTATATCAAGCCGAACCATTTAAATCTCCTTGTCAAGTATCTCTAACTCAATCTCTTTACTTATTTCTCTTTAATTGTTTGAGATTGTTTAGGTAGCATCTTCATTGAAGTATTACTTGGTTTGTTTGAGATTTATGATTGTGCTTAGTTTAAATTTCCCATTATATTTCAAAAACCCTATTCACCCCCCTCTAGGGTTGTTTTATTGGTTTCACATCAATTATACCCCATGCTGGTATTTCTTGCATCTTATCCACTGGACTGGGTTTATTCTCTTATGAATGATGTGATAGTACCACCCTAGATACTGCTCGATACTGATCACATGGTCGGGCTTCAACACAATGGCGGCCAGCGTGTCTTGCCAGGATTCCCACAGTCCAAGTTCGCCAGCGTACAATTTCGAGTGCATTCACTTGCCCAAACCGTGGGACACCTGGTGTGTTTCTGTTAACCCTCATGTCTGGGCATCAGCTGGCAACCTCTGCAGGCACTCAAAATGGCGCATAATGTGATCCAGTAGTTGTCACCCCGCGATCTCCCAATGGATCAATGGACTATGATGCAACCCAGAAAGCGTGAACACAAATGACTCTGCCACCCGTCCTTCCAAAATGTTTGTACGGCACCCAGCACATTTGGCCCAGAAACAGCTAGTCGAACTTTCCCCGATAAAATACAATGTTGTGATGGGATCATTTATCTTCGGGTAGTGGCTCTCCCTCCGACTGTACTCCCAAGTGCGCAATCGAGGCCACATATTATTGGTTCCCTCCCCACCAAGGGATACACCGACACTGAAGTGTTCATAAGACCACACCCGAAAACAAAGACAGATTGGGAATGTATAGTCAAAATTTATCGTACTCTGATTAATAAAAAATTATCAAATAAGAATTAAAAGGAGTTATATGATATACACGCAACAATGAGAGACATATGCATGCACATATAGCTTTGCAGTCGGTCCTCGTTGCCTTTTGCAATGCACGATACAAGCATGGTTGCACCCCAAGTATACTCTCCAATCTCTTGCAGATTACCCAACAGAGCTAAATACTTCGCGTGAACTATGTTCATTAATGTTGTCATTGGGAAAACAATTATACCCCTATCACCCACAGCAGGAAAGACTTTGTGTGCATTACAAGCATCTCCTCCGTGTAGTCTCTCGGTAAAGCCTTGAAAGTGTCTACCGACCATCTTAACTTTATTCCACCATGCTCAAATTCATCCTCGGGTATCGAATTGAAGAAGTCCCTGGCAATTATCTTATTTGTCGCGGAAACCTTAGCAGAAATAATCGGCCGTCTCGTCACAGGTAGCCCTAAGATGTACCTTACATCTTCTAAGGTTATTGTTATCTCTCCAAGGGGTTGCCCATTCATCATCGTTCAACAAAGGCACATATTAAGGTAGGTCAAGTTACTGAAAAATATTGTCATAGGTAAAAATCCCAAAACGCATTCCACGCAACAATATTTTCTGTATTTTGTTCAACCTCCGCTCTCCAAATTGTTCGGTTATTTCTACCGTGTTAAGTGTTGCTCTTTCCTATGAATTAACACAGAGTATTTAAACAAAACAAAAGGTATACAATGTGCATGAAACTAAACAATAAACAAAAAATAAGTATCTTATTTATCCATTCTAGATGGATGTAATAACATGAGATACAAGGAGTGATAAATCTAAATAACATACTCCGTATTTATGAAGAGATAATGAATATTATTTAAAATTTGTATTTTTGAAATTGAATTTAAAAAATGATAATCAAATAAGTATACTCGAAAAATATGAATTTGATACTTGAGAAAATGGTAACCAAATGGACTGTACAAGTACCATATATATTTACCAAAAAAAAAAAAAGCATGATGCTAAGGAAAGTGGGTTCGCAGTCGACGTGGAGGTGCCACAAGGAATGCAGTCCGAGTCAGATGCCAAGTATGTTGATGTGAGACACAGCAAGGGTGGAGCAAGGGCAGAGACCAAGGGCTTCCCAGAGAGAGCTTGAGGGTGGCAGTGCTGCGAGGGCGATAGCGCAGGATGAATACACGACGACAGTCACAGTCCGATGCTTAGGTCCAGAGTCAAGGTCATGTATGTTTCTCTCTAGGATTCTAGAGTGAGAAAGTGAAAATGTGAGAGTGCTGAAAATGTCTAACCCTGGTTAAATGAATTCTCAAGACCTTTATTTATAGAGATTGAGATGATGATGTCATTAACCAACACGTGGCGTTCCCCGGGAATGACACGTCGCCGGGGGGTCCACGGGTGTCGGTGCTCCACGGACTGTCGGATCGCATATTCACCCGGCCTGCCCCGCACAGCATCGCTCTGTCTGTCTGGCAAGACTGGCTCCCACAGCGTCTGTGTGGCTAGAAAACCCCTTGATCTAGCCTCCAAACAAGCCCTTGAAGAGTCCCAAAGGCCTGGCAGCGGTGGGGAAGACCCGACTCCCAACTGCCAGGTGAACTAGGTGCGATGCCCTCCGAAGAACTGCTCCCGTGTAGGAGTGAACCGGGGGTCATAGTCCCTAGGGGTGCCGACGCAAGCCCCCAGTGCCGGACCACGTAGGCTAGTCACGCAGGGACCCTGGCGGAGATAGTGTCCTGGATGAGTCACTTATCTTGCAGGCCGAGGTAGCATCCTGGAGGAGCCGTCTACCTGGGGGTAGGGGAGTCTTCGTGCCGGAGCACTTAGAGCCCCTAGCAGAGATAGTGTCCCGAAGGATTCACATATCCCCGAGGCAGTGAGTCCTTATGCCGGAGCACTCGGGGTGCATCAAGGTAATATCCCGGAGGAGCCGTCTACCCGACTGGACGAGGTAGCATCCCAGAGGAGCCGTCTACTTGGCGGAAGGGGAGTTGAAAAGCTCCCTGACGGAGATAGTGTCTCGGAGGATTCACCTATCCTCGTGGGTGAGTCCTTGCGCCGGAGCACTCGAAGCACATCAAGGTAGCATCCTGGAGGAGCCGTCTACCCGATTGGCCGAGGTAGCATCACGGACGAGCCGTCTACCTGGCAGAAGGGGAGTTGAAGCTCCTTAGCGGAGATAGTGTCCCGGAGGAGTCGCCTATCCCCGCGGGTGAGTTTTTGTGCTGGAGTACTTGGAGCACGTCAAGATAGCATCCTCGATGCCCCGTCTACCTGACTGACCGAGGTAGCATCCCGGAGGAGCCGTCTACCTGGCGGAAGGGGAGTTGAAGAGCTCCCTGGCGGAGATAGTGTCCTGGAGGAGTCACCTATCCCCGCAAGATGATGCACACTCCGGAGAGTGGGTCGAAGCATGTTCCACGACCAAGGCAAGGTCCGCATGGTGTGGTGAATGAGTGTGGTGCCCGGGGGGCATGTAACATGATTGTGGCGCATGTGTGCGATGAAGTGAGTAAGGTGCCGGGAGCACGGTAGTGACAGAGAGCCTGGGGGCACGGCTGTATCAGCGGCGCGGCGCACGGGCGTGGCGGAGTGTTGGAGTGCGGCGCCTGGATGCCGGTGACGGGGGTCGCGGAGACGACGTCCGAGCGACGGACGACGAGCATCACGGAGTTGGCGCACGGGCGCTGGCGACGTTTGGACGACGACGGGGTCGCAGAGTGACGTCCGAGCGACGGGGTCGCAGAGTGACGTCCGGGCGACGTGGTCGCGTAGTTATGTCGAAGTGACGGGGTCGATGAGTGATGTCGCGGCGAAGTGGTCGCGGAGTGATATATGGTCGTTTGAAGAGTAGTGAAGGTGCTAAGGATGGAGGCCAAAGGCCAACCCTTGGAGGAAGGCCAAGGCCAACCCAAGGGAAAGGCCGAGGCCGACCCCCAAAGGGAGGCCGAGGCCGACCCCCAAGGGAAAGGCCGAGGCCGACCCCAAGGGGGAGGCCAAGGCCGAGGCCGACCCCAAGGGGGAGGCCAAGGCCGAGGCCGACCCCAAGGGGGAGGCCAAGGCCGAGGCCGACCCCAAGGGGGAGGCCAAGGCCGAGGCCGACCCCAAGGGGGAGGCCAAGGCCGAGGCCGACCTCCTTCGACAAGCGCCAAGGTGCGCCGACAGGCGACGGGCGATGTGCGACGGTCGGAGCGTGATGAGCAGTCGCGCAAGGATGAGTTTCTTGGTGATGAAGTCACGTAGAAGAAGTAAGAAGTGCACGTGATTTGAGCGTGCACGCTTTGACCGGTTGTGAGCGTTGAATGTTGACTGTTGCTTGTGCGGACGTGTCATGCAAAATGGGACCACAGTGGGCCTTTGGGTGCGACCAGAATAGGTTGGGAACAAAGTATAACTCAAATCTGCACCAAGATTATCATACGCGTGCTCCTTTTTCACGCTAAAACAGTCAATTTGCAATGATAAAATCTAGAGATCCACTAGAAAATCAGTGTTAAGCACTCTTTAGTATCTTATTCTATCACATTAACTTTTATAATCTAAGGATGTAATCTTAATATATGTATTTGGATTTAGTCAATATCTTCTATGCCTTCAAAACCTTTAATCTCATTTCTTTAAATTTTTACAATGTTAAAATGCAACTAAATAGGTGTTAAATTTTGAATGGTTAGAAAATAACCTCCAACTCATAAACTCTAACCATCCTACCCCACATATCCCTTTCCACAACAATTTATAATTAAGTACGTCATTTATCATTCATAGCACGAGATTTTAGTTTGTCTGAGCGATAATTTAAAACTTTACCGTATTCTCTGGTGTACAAGGGGTCGCTTCGTTGTGTTCACGTAGAGGTGTCAAAAGGGCCGAGCCGCCCGCGGGCCAGCTCGACCCGACCCTAAAATGGCCCGGGCCTTAAGGGTGAATAGTGCGGCCTTGGTTCATAGGGCCAAGGGTCAGGCCAAAATATTTGGGAAACGGGCTCGGGCAGGGCCAACCCTAAAAATGCCCATTTTTTGCCCGGCCCTAAAAAGGCGAGTGTTGGCACCCCTATAATTATTTTTCTTTTATTTTTTTTAAGTCCATTTTATTACATTTTCATCTTTTTGACATTTTGGATCTTTTTAGTTAAATTGATAGTTTTGGAGATGTTATTGAATTTATATGATCAATGTTTTCTTTAATATACGCAGTGAAGTATGGGTGTGTGGTGACGGTGACGTGTTTTTGCTGATTTCTAAGTGAAATTTAATTTAATGTTTCTATTACAAATTTTGCTTTGTGTTTTGCATCACAAGCCAAGGGAATAACTATATAAAAAAAAATTATCACACTTTTGTTTTATGTGTTCTAAACATAAATAAAAATTATGTAATTTAAATTTCTTTTTATTTAAAAAAAAAAAAAAAAAGGTGAATTGAATTCTAAATTTAATTCCATGAAATAGGTGAAGTGTCAAAGGGCCTTGAAGAATAATCTCTTGGTTTTGAAAATGAATAACAAGATTTTTTTTTTATAAAAAAAATGAATTTTGTTGGGCCCGGGCCCAAGCCCGGCCCTAAATATTGGGCCTAGGGCTTGGGCTTGGACTGGGCCTGGATATCCCTCCTATCTGGTCTGGTTCGGCCCGGCCCGGTCTCGGCTGGCCCGGCCCATTAACTAATCTACTTTCACGTCTGTAGGTAAGTTTCGCGCTTGTAACTTTCGCCCCTGCAACTTCCTTGCGTTTTTTTTTGGCATTATTTCTGGGTTTATGGCCTGTAACTTTGGCGTCTGTAACTTTCATCTGAGTCTGCTCGGTCCTCCCGTCAAAGCCGCAAGCAGCATGTTAGATATGAGGGGGTAGAGCTGTATACGAACTGAGTTCGAGCCGAACCTGGGTGTGTTCGAACTCGGTTCGTATAATTTCAGGGGTGTTTGAGCTCGGCTCGTGTTCGTTTAGGAGCAAGACATGGGTGTTTGAACTCGGCTCGAGTTCGTCAATGCACAACTCAGGCTCGACTCGGCTCAGGCTCGTTCGTCTAAAGAGAGAAACTGAATCAACAATCAAAAAAATGGCCGGAGAAACAACCGGAGAAGAAGATGAAGATGGATTTCTGGATCTTCTCAAATATCAAAGACTTGGAGTCGTAAAATATCCCAGATCTGATCGGGGGATGCCAAATCTGTGTGGAGGAGCATCTACGTTTGTGGGCCTTTGGCCTAACTTGGCGGAGGTCTAGCCGGCGATGTGGGCGATGATTTGGCCGGCGGTGTGCTTGTGTGATGAGAGAGAGCAGAGAGAGAGCAGAGGGTGTTTGACTGTTCGAGTGTCTGAGAGAAGGCTGCGACGGCGTGGGGGGTGATCTGGCCGACGGTGTGGGCTGTGGTTGGGCAATGGTCTGGCCGGCAGTGTGCCTGTATGATGACTACGAGTACTGGCCGGCGGTGTGGGTGTTTGTTGAGTCTGTGTGTCTAATGAGATGAAGAAAATGAACTTAGTGAGTGAGTGAGAGGAAGCATGGGTTATCCAGATGCTTCCACGCCCCACAGAAGGGAGATATTTTTTGTAGGCTTATAATATATACTCCGTATTATATTTTTTTAATGAATAAATGAATCGATGTTCATTTATAAGGCTCGGCTCGTGTTCGGCTCAGTAAGTAACCGAGCCCTCTGTTGGTGTTGGTGATAGATTGTTATGTAATGTGTTTGTATTGTAAGTGAAGTTCAGACCCAAAAGGTCTTGTTCTTTGTCCCACATTAGAGAGAAAAAGAACTTTCTCTCTCCTTATAAGCAAACACATGGTACATAAGTTTGAATTATTTTGAGATGTTTTGGAGGGAAGATTGAGAATGCTATTGTGCGGTGCACCACCGCACACGCGTGTGCGAGTGCGCGCATGTGGCTCATTGTGTGCGGTTTAGTGGGCGCACTTAGCACTTAGCACTTAGCACGCTTGCCGCGAACGCGTATAGCGCGTTGATTTATATATGATCTAACGGCACATATTTTACCAATTTTCGGAATTATTTCTTTTGGTAATTTATTTTTAGTGACACTTTAGTGACTTTGAAAGTAATTCCAGAAAGGCACAAAAAATAACAGTTATTTCTGATTGGTTGTGTCCCTTCATGAAAGGATGGCTGTTAAATCCTTATATCAGATTCTGAAATTCAGAATAATTATTACTTTTGCATTCCAACTTTCGAATCTCATTTTTCTCAGTTATATACACAACTTCGAAGAGTAATCCTGAAACGAATCTTCAAAATTGTTATCTACAGATTGTTTGGTTTGAGTAATCCTGGATGTGATTTGCCATTAACCCGTTAGCAAATTCGGAACGAGTGGGGGCAAATATCGCCTCAAAGACAGTATCTTTAGATTCTCCTCAAGCCATAGAATTTTTCGTTTTCTTCTTCCATTCTGTAACTTTTCTCTCCAACACCCTCTTGTTCACAAACGTTAATAAACAAACACCATCACGTTCAAACTCGATTCGTTTAGTAAACGAATCCTAAAACTGTGTTTGTGTTCGGTTCACCTATTACATGAACGAGTTTCAGAAAGAACGAACAGCAAGCTGTTCATTTACAGACCTATGAGGGTGAATGAATTATGTACGTGTCACATCACAAGATTGAGCTTGATGAACCCCGCTCAAACGAGAACAGTAGAGATGAGCCGGAATACCACCTGGTTGGTCAAACCTTCGTGCAATTGCAGAAGCTTCTGCTTCCACCTCTATATATGTATATGAGTTCAGAGAAGTTGCATCCCCTTTATGATCAGCGCAAATTACTTGCTAGAGATCGAGCAGAGAGAAACCATGCAAGAGTCAAAACCACCATCGCAGAAGCTTCTGCTTGCACCACCTTCTTTCGCCGTGGACTACGAAATCGCGGTGGTTGCGCCCTGAGCAACCAGCGGAGCACCCTGATAGGCTGCTTGCGGTGCTAGTTGCACCGCCTTCTTCTGCCGTGGACTACGAAATCGCGGTGGTTGTGCAGCAACCTGAGCAACCAGCAGAACAACCTGAAAAGCTTCTCGCGGTGCAAGTTGAACCTCCTTCTTCTATCGCGAACAACGAAATCACAGTGGTTGCTGAACAGGCTCCTGCAGCCGAGCTGGACTTAATGGCGATGGTCATGGGATTTTGCTTCAGCACTGCCGTTGGAATGGCTCAGCTACGCGTTGAAACTCAAACTGGCCTCTCCGCAGCCTTATACATGGTTTCTCTGTCCATTTTACTGGCTTTTGCTTCCACTGTCGTTGCGAAGTATGTTACTCTGAAGTTCCCATTTTTATCAAGAATGCTGGAGCACGCCGGAGTTTTCTTTGCTTCCACTTGTGGTTTTGGTGTTGGGTTGGAGTTGACGTTAGTGGTGGGTTGCCCATGGTGGGTCGTCTGGTGGTGTGGGTCAATTGAAGGCGGAGGTGGGCTGATTGGATGGTGTTGAGGTGTGACGAAGGTACGATGAAGGTCGTGGTGGCAGTGGATCGCAGCAGTGTGTCGTCATGGTATGTGGTGTTGGGATGGTGCGCAAGTGGTGTTGAGGTATGACGGTGGTGCGATTGGGGTCGCGGCGGTGTGTCACGGTGGCTTGTCGAGGAAGAGGCTCGTGGCGGGGCGTCGTGGTTGTGTCTCACGATGCTAAGGAAGATGGATTTGAGGGAGGATTGAGCCGGGGCTGTTGCGGCGGTGCAGTAATCGGTGGTAGTTGAAGGCTACTTTGACGCTGGCGCCGGCGCCGTTCCGGTGGTGCCGTGGTAAAAGGTGAAGAGGAAGAAATTGAAATTGAAGAGCCAGGAGAAGGGGCAAAATTGTCATTTAAAAAAAAAACTTTAGTCAGCGCATGTGTTGACCACGCGCTGTTTAGTTTAACAGTTTCCGTTAACCGTGCCCATTTTTCTTAAACTGTGGGGCGGTTTAGTGCTTAAGTTTGAAGTGGAGGGGGGCAAAACGCACAACGTGTAAAGTAGAGGGGGTCATTCCTTATTTTCCCCTTAGGGTTATTTTTGCGCACAGGGGCGGTCCTCCCCCATGACCGGGTGGCCATGGCACCCCTCAACATTTTTGGAAATCTTTTTTTAGTTTTTTGGATAATGAATAAATATATTTAAAATATATAAAATATTTATGAAAATTTATTAAGATTTCATTTTGTTATATTTTTTACTCTTTATACCTTGTCATAGTCTTTATCTTTGTCTTTATCATTATCATTTTCTTACTCTATCCTAAATTCTAAATCTCCACGTTACAAAAGGACGAGAATAAATTAAGGTTATTTATTTTTATTATTTTAAATTCTTATAATTTGTTGACTTATGCATGATTAACGTAATCAAACAATTGATAATCACATTAGTAACATATCTATAGAGTAAGAGTTAATTTTTTTTTATACAAAATTAGTAATTTATTGTTAACTAACCTTAATAAGTTAAATATATCACTATGCATAAAAAATATATATTATTAGTAGTAAAATTGAGCAATCTATTTTGTATTTAACGTATTCAATAGTGACGCTATTATAATGTGTTTTTAAATATTCATATTTTATATAAACTTGAACCTTTTGAATTCTTTTATGTTAGCTATAAGTTCTCTCCCCCCCCCCCCCCTCCCACCCCCCCCCNCCCAAGATTAGATTTCCTGGATCTGTCCCTGTTTGCACATAAAATCCTTTACTTTGAGAACGGGTGCGCATTTCACCTCATTATTTAGATTTTGGTGCAATTAATCCTATTGTTTTCCAACTAGTGTCAATTCACCGATTGACAGGTTGAAATCTAACTTTATTACCCCCGTCAATCTCCAGTGCTAAAGCCGTAACTTTCACATTTTTTTTCCACATAACCATCCCTAGTCCACTTGATATACTCATCACCAACCCTAATCCACGGCTGCTGCCTCCCCCAGGCCCCCCGCCCATCCCTCCCCCCCCCCCCCCCCCCCCCCCCCCCACCACCCCAAAAAAATGGCAACCACCACACCTCTGAAATGGTGTGTGAGCGTGTGACAGGGAAGAGTAAACCATCGGCGGTGCACACTGCTGCCGACGATGGGATCGTCGGAGAAGACCGCCGTGTGTCCTCGATCCAATTGCCCCGCTACTGTTGGTAATGGACCGCCACTGCCGCACAAGTATGACAGGAGAAAGAAAAAAAACCGGAGGCACACTGCTGCTGGTGATGTGATTGGCGAAGAAGACCACCACCGTAGGCAAGGTTGTCATTTTAATAAATCCCTACCATTGCCGTTGGGTAACGACCAACCCACCACTATCCACAGCCAAGCACGAAACCTCACCGCCACCTCACCATCGGCTGCAGCTAAGCACAAAACCCCATCATCCACCACCACCATGACTAAATCCCCACCGTTGCCACCGGTCAACCCCCATACCCACAGGCCACAACCATGCACGAAACCCCACCCATCATTGGCAACACTGCGACCAGATCCCCAACATCACCATCACTATCACAAGTCAACCATTCTCACCACCGACCACATCAACCACCACCCCCAAACTCCGCATGTGATCCTCTAAAAAACACATCATAAAACACTCTGCCCCTCCTTTCACCCCATTACTCCAACTCACACCATCTCATCCACCACAATCAAATCCCTACCATAACCAAAGTAGAGGTCATAGGCCTCGGAGATATGCTTGAATTGGGCCTTTGGCTTCACTCTATTTCTTAATGTTTTGGGATGCATTTGAGTTAAAAAATGGTGAGAGTTATGATTTTTTTTGGTCGTGGCTAGCAGCGATGGCGCTTTGATGCTAGCGCGGTGGTGGCGCTTGATGTTAAAACAAAGAAAGATTGAGCAGAGAGAGAGAGAGAGAGACTGATGTGGTGGTGGTGGGCGTGTATTATGGAGCTGCCAAGTGGATGAGGAAGCTGATGAGGCTGCATTTGGGTGAAAAAATGGTAAAAGTAACGATTTTAGCGTAAAAAAATTGACGGGCATAAAACCAATTGGGCTTAAGCCAGTCAATTGGTAAATCATGCACAAAGTTGAGAAACAATAGGGTGACCTGTGTCAAAACTAAATCAGCGGGGTGAAATATTAATGCGCACCCGCCCACAAAGTATAAGATTTTATGCGAAAATGATCTTGTACTTTATGGCATAACCATGGGAAAAATACACATGGGCATCTAGAGAATTATGCACTGCCAGGATATCAGGAGGGTCTAATGGCAGATGAAGGCAACGGTACAAAAAACACCAATGCTTATTGACTAAGAAAAAGAGCGATACAACAAACGAAGTGATTTTAATCAAAAAAAAAAAAAACCAAAGGTAGTGATGCTAATTTATACGCAAAGGAGAAAGAATGCACAAGAATCATTAATTTTTTTTTTTTTTGGTTCAAAGGAAATGCACAAGAATCATTACTTCAAAGTAGTTATTTAACGTAAAATTATCCTTCTTACCTCAAGTCGATCACAACCTTGTGCTTGAAACCAAAAAGAACAAAAGGCGCATAAGAATCATTATTGAGTGCAAGAATCTCTCTTCGAAGGGAATGCAGTGCAAGCTCTTTTTAATAGCCATGTGACCGGCGGAGCTACATATGTACGAGAGGGGGCTATAGCCCCCTGTCAGATTTTGAAAAAAAAAATATATATATATATATATATATAGTATTTTTTCACACTTTTTCGGTTCTCTCTCTCTCTCTTCGGCTCTCTCTCTCTCTCCGGCGACCGAGCCTCTTCTCAGTTCTCACCAGTCGGCAGTCACCAACCGAGACACCCACCGGCGGCCGGCGCCTCACTCCGGCTCACTCCTCCCGTCCTCCGGCACGGCGGCACCCACCCACGACGAACGCACTTCGGCGCGACGGGCGACGGCGCCTCACGGTCACGGACTCTCACTCACGGGCTCGTTTTCTAGATCTACGCGACTACGCCGACGGCCGATGGGCGACGGCGACTCGGCAACTGCAAAGACCCACTGACCCCGGATCTACGGCGACGGCGAGTCGGCGACGGAGAGTCGGCGACGGAGAGTCTTCAGTCTTCACTCCAACGGTCCACCGCCGGCGGCAAGGACCCAGTGACCCTGGATCTACGCCGACGGCGAGTCGGCGACTTCGGTTGTACTGTCTTCACTCCAACAGTTCACCGGCGGCTAAACTCCGGCGACCGGCGTACTGTCTTCGATATATATTTAGCCCCCTCTCGGATGAAATCCTGGCTCCGCCCCTGGCCCATGTCCAGTGCCTCTTCGCATATTTCATGTCCGAAGCGAGTGCAATTTCTTTTTAATTAGCCACGCCGGTTTCATCTGGATTGACATTCATCCAATCTGTGCGGCATGCAACTTTTTGACCATGAAACCATTACACAGGAAACTTAATGGAACCATATTACATGGTGAAAGTGACATGCCGCAAAATAAAAGCCCGAAGGACAGTGCTGAAAGTACCCCCGCTTGGCCCTTGTCTTCCAATGTTTTGTTTCCAGAAAGTAGACTGGTCTGTTTTGGCATACACGAATGTATACATGTGTAAAGATAAACGTCAGGGTTATTCGCGCATAAAATCTTGTAATTTAGGACGATTGCGAATTTTACCCCATTATTTAAATTTGAACACAATTCGGCATACTTCACCAATTGATACAGTCGAAGTAGAATGTCATTACATGGGACGTCTTATTCTGTGGAGTTTATTTAACTTAGAATTTTCATGTTAAATGTAAGACCTTGGACCGTAGAAGCAGAGTCACCATCAACCCACCGCAGAGGGATTTCTTTTATAAAGCGGCATTTCGCACCTTCTGTGAATAATAGCCTCCCATTAGCTAGCCATGGAAAAGGATTCAACAGAGTTAGAACCACCATCCTGCATCTGGGTTGACGTCGAGCCGCAGCCTGTGACTGAGAAGGTGCCTGAGAATTCTCATATTTCCAGGTAGAATTTGGACTTGACGGTGCTGGTCACAGCATTCTGCCTCAGCGCAGCGGTTGCAATAGCTTCCTCTCCGCACAGGTGTAAGGCTGTTGGCAGGTGCCAACATCCTTACACCTGGTTTCTCTCAGCGTTGTGCTCGCTTTTGGTGCCATCTCGTTGCCAACTACTCCTTTTCCAAGTTCCGCTCTCTATCTAGAGTGTTGGAACATGTCGACGCGTTCTTTGCCACCACTGCTTTCATGTTCGCCGTCACTTCATCTGCACCACACTATCTCAAGTTGATTTATTGGTTCATCTTTGCCATTTGTTTCCTCTTCATTTCCTACTGCAATTGTCCCGATAGCTAGCTTTCTCCGCCTTGTGTGCTTTGAAGAATGTATACTGGCCTTAATTCCTAACTATTAGCAGACTCGTTCTCTCACCGCTACTGTGTCGTATCTGTAGAGTGAAGTCCTCAATTAGAAGGCCTTAGATTTGTTTGTTTGCGGAATGTCATACTCCATTTTGCATCAAAAAATGAAAAACAGAAAAGAGTAATGCTACTACTGTAAAGGTTGTTGTACTGTGTTTTGGTCACATTAAGAAGCAGATGATGATGAAGTCCAAACTAGTTTGGTGTCACTTCAGCTGCTACACAAATTATTTGTAACTTGATTGTCCTTGCACTTGCCACTTCAGTCGCTATGAAAAAGGAAGAAAGAAAAATTCCTTTTTGCAGCCAGAAAGAAAGAGAAAAGGAAAACAGAAGTCGCCGAAGCAATTTAACCGGATGTGTGATGTATTAGAAAAAAATACTCTGTGGTCTCAGCCCAAAACCCCTCCACCCCCACACACACACACACAGCGCTACTTAATTATGTGATACCAGGCTCATCTACTTCATTCCAAGTTCTTAAATGGTAATGATCAGTGACTTGGGACATGCAACATTTGCTCCCGATGCATATTGCAGGAGTTGTTTGGTTATTCATTGCATTTTGGCGTTAATTTTTATGTTATATTGTACACGTAATCTCAAATGATCGTTGAAGTTATAGAAGCCGTGGAAACTCAAGTGTGATCAAGGATATAGAAGAGTGAAGTGTTCAATAAAGTCGCTGAGCAGTTAGGAAGATATATCTCGAAATAATTACGACAACATAAAAATAGACCAAAGTTACCCTGCGAAGAAACAAAAACCATAGCTGGATCATGATGCAGCATAGCATCATTCGATGGTGGGAGTGTTGGTTTACCAAAATTTTATCACAAATCAATTTTGATGCAGCTTACAGGATTGAAACACTAGGGGAGGCGACCATGCATGGTGTTATTCAAAACTTTCACAACTGTTTTATTCAAGATGTACTTTTCAAAACCAAAGCAAAGTCATAGACCAGAATATTACTCTGTGAAATCTGCTATTTAGTTCCAAATCAAATTCTTGATTTTTTAAATTAAAACTAATATTAAGCGAGACAATGGATTATACCAATCTAATCTAATATATGTATATGAGGCCAACCTCCTTTGACCTTTTCTACTTCTATGCGAAATCCCTTCGCATTTGTCATTGTAATCTGACTGATCATTTTTCTCTCTCCTCCACTTGGACACAATTAGAGCTGTTCTCACACCACCAAACTTGGACATAAATTTTCTACTTTTAACATCAGTTTATTTCTTGATGGATTTTTGCTATGAAGAAATGTTGTACGGGGAACTCTACCGTCCTTCAGTTATATTTTGCATGTTACTTTCTTCATCCATTTTATCTGTTTCTATGTTTTTATGATGTTATATTTTAGATTTTTCATTGCTTTAATTGACCCACAGTTCTGTAAAATAAACCCAAGAGGAGTTGGAGAGCTCCCTGACTCACACGCACCCACATCTCAATGTTGCAACAATTTAAAAGCTTAAAAAATAAAATACATGCTCATATATGTGGCTAATCCTAAAATTCTGATCTAATTATGAAATTCTCCATCACCTCCTATCTATTTGAAATTTTGAGAACATTTTGACCTCCCTTATATTTGGTAACGTCTTAAGCTAAAGTTCCACGTACAATCTGCTTTTCAAGTTGTTTGAAAATTAAAAGCATTATAAAATTAATACTCATTATCTTATTATCTATTTAAAATTTTTAGACATGCTCTACATATAATTTCAGCAACAACAAATGTATCATGTGGATATGGAAATATTTTAAAAGCAATGATTTTCTTGTGCATAACCCAGTCTGCATTAATCTAATGTGACGTCGCACAAGAATAATTTAGCAGATTAGAAGATCTCCAAACATCAGAGATAAAAACTAACTTTACCATCAAAGTTTTCAAAATTATTAATTAACCGTTGTTTAGAAGCATTATATTGTTTTTTTTGCATGAGACATAGTAGCATTACTACATGACCTTTTTTATACACTGGTTGCACAAAATTATCCAAATATCTACTATACTTTCAACTATCAGCAAAGCTCAAAGGTTCTTCATTGTGAACAAAAAATTCATCAATATCGTCTATTTACTCTCACTAATTATAATGAATACCTATTTGCTTTCTGCTCAGCACATCTGCCACCACATTAGCTTTTCCCAGGTGATATTTTATAGTACAATCATAATCCTTAAGGAGTTCCAGCCATCTCCTTTGTCTTATATTAAGTTCCTTGTGGGTAAAGATATACTTCAAACTCTTATGGTTGGTATATTTCTCACATGTAACCCCATACAATGTCTCCATATTTTTAGGGCAAACACAACCGCTACCAACTCCAAATCATGTGTCGGGTAGTTCTTCTCATGGTTTCTCAACTGTCTGGAGGCATACGCAATTACTTTGCCACATTGCATAAGTACACTGATTGAGTGAGGATTATACATAGCAGTATTAGTGTCGCACCAAACCAAGTTGTGTGCTTGACTAAAGTTGTGTTGATCTTATGAAGGCGTATATTAAAAATAAGGAAGGTTTTGGAAAAAAGGCACAAATTTTAAGTATCTATACCTACTGGTGATTGTTCTTGAAGTTTGGTACTCGTGGTGGTGGACGTTTTTCGCTGTGTGATTGTGATGGTCTTAATGTAAATATATTTTTCAAAATATTTGAAAGGAAAAAAGTACAAAAAATTGGAAAGGCTAATGAAACTCGTAAAGGAATAAAGCTAATGATACCTTTTAGCTAAAATCTATCGACTAATAATTAAATAATGCTTGCATTTCAAATTTGAGAGGGCAAGTACTTAATAACAGATAAGAATGCACAAGAAAACTTGTAGAGAGTTGTGGATAGTAATTAAACTATGAATAATATGAAGAGAATGGATCAATTTATAAAAAAATTCGACATCACAAAAGACCAAAATACCCTTTAAATATTGTTGAGAAGGGAAAATATGTAAAAAGACATAAAACAGTTGTTAGAATAAGGTTGGACAAAAATACCTTTCAAACTAGTCGTTACATAGATGTTGGAGGGGTTAAATTGTACATGGCCCTTGGGAGGATGGGGGAAAATTCAAAAAATTTAATATTTGAAGGTTTTTAGCGGGCTGGGCTTAGGCTGGATAACAGGTCGTGTAAGGCTGGATTACAGACCAGGCCATTTTCTGGCCCTAAAAGGGCTAGGTGGATCGTTTTCTGAAAAAATTGGGTCTAGTCCAGGTCAAGACCCTTGGCCCTTATAGCCAGGGCCTGAAATGTTCATCGTGGTGGTCGGCAGTGGCGGAACCAGGATTTTACCCTAGGAGGTGCTAAAAATACATCGAAGTCAGTAAATTTTTTTATAAGTAAATTAGCACACAAAATTTTTTACAAGTCAGTTGGATTTCACCCCAACCCGGGACAAAAATCCTTCTAAGATCGAAAGGAAATACCAGGAATTGGGAAACAGAAGGAAAACAAGAAGACCCATAGTAGTAAGATTAAAGAAAGAGGGCAGAATTTAAAAAGAACACAACTTTCAATACCAATTCAAAGAAAAACAGAAAATGAGAAATTAACTCAACAATGGAACCTCAAAAGTAAAGAACGTGAACGGTTAACCTACTTAACAAGCAAAAAATAGAGGATGATCATTCTTGATACAATTTTCAACCCACTATTCAACTAAATCACAGATCCGATATCTCAATCCAATTAGGTCCCGTCTTCCATCAACAATATCAATTCTCAAATGGTCAATGCACAATTAACAACCTAAAATTATTAATTAATAATCTCAATTCTCAAATGGACAATTAAAAGTCATCAATTAATAATCTCAATTCTCAAATGCACAATTAACAACCTAAAATTATTAATCAATGCTCAAATGAATTTTTTTTTATCAAAATGCACACCTCAGAACGACGTCGTTGTCGCAGGCAGTGGGTTCTTGGCCGCCGGTGGAGTGAAGAAGACAGTGGAATGAAGACATAGAATGGTGGATTCGCCGTTCAGTTCGCGGCCGCTGGTGGAGTGAGCACACGGAATGACAGAAAGAGACTTTGTCAGTTCGTCGCCGTCCGTCGGTGGTCTTGAGGTGATGTCGTCACTCTTGAGACTTCTTCGCCGTTGGCCGGTGCCTAGTGGCCTTTGTAATCGTCAGTCGTCGATCAGACAGCCCCGATCTAGGCTAGATCTGTATAAGATCGTTCGTGACTTCGTGGTCGTGGGCTCGTGGCCGCCGTCTGCGATTTGCCAGAGACCGGAGGGCGGAGTGGCCGAATGGCCGGAGTTGGTGAGGGCCGCCTACCGTCGTGATCGGTGACTGTGAGGCCGTGAGGGTGAGGTCAGAGGTGAGCCGTGAGAGTACGTGAAACTGAGAGGAGAAGAGAGAGGGAGAGAGAGAGTCGCACATGAAATACATTATATATAACTATATTTTTTTTTCAAAAGTTGAGGGGGTACATTAGAATCCCTGATGAAAGTGTAGTTCGGCCCCTGTTGGCCGAGCTAGCCCAGGATTTTTCTCGGCTGGACCAAGCTAGCCCTTGAGACCCGGCCCGTTTGACTCCTCTACCTTTAAGTGGTCAAACTCAAGGCAAATAGGGAAGATGCCTCTATCTTCACAAATTTGATATCGCTGCCACTGCCACCACTTTCCTCACTATTACTACCTTCTTCAAATCATGCCGTTGTAATCAAACAATTTAGAGGATTCCAACGAATTCCAGATGGATCCAATGAACTTTAGGGGTTCAAGGATATTGGGCAGTGTTCTTGTTGCCAGGATCCATGGACGTTGTTGATCGATCGACAACAAAATAATGAGGAGCGAATGAACTGCTGCAGCCACCGGGAAGAAAAAAGGAAAAAAGTCAAAAAAACAAACCCTAGCGTAAAATTTACATTAGAGCCTTTTTCCAAATGCATCCAAAGAATTACTTGGACGGCCAATTTTATGAATAAACCTCTTGTGTAGAAAGACTTGCCTGTGAAATTTCTCAGATCCGTTTTCCCCATTATTCAATTGGAATAGGAATTTAAACCCCTTTGAGGTTGAGGGATAACTACCGGTACTAATAGGTTGACAATAGTGCAAAAGACAAGGAATTGAAGAAAGCTGTTATGAAGCGGCACCCTGGTAAGAATCCCAATGAGAAGAAAGAAGTTAAGACCAAATTCAAATTGATCTCCGAGGCCTACGAAGGATAAAGAAAGATAAACCGTATTCATAACCGGTTTGAAGGAAAAGTTTAAATTCAATGGTTGTAGTAGCCGCAACTGCCTAACATAACAGTTCAGAGATTTTCTGTGGTCTCAAAGAGATCACGTAAAGGAAAAACCAAATCTTCAACCAGGTTTTCATGGTATTGCCAAGATAGGTTGAGTCAAGGAGCCTTAGAGTTACATACCTTAACTTGACTCAGGCATAAATCATGTTTTCCAAGATCTAAATACAGTTATAAGGGCCAAGGAGCAAACTTTGTAACTATTCTTTGTAACTATTATAATTTGTTGGTCAATTGCCTTGAGAAAACTTATCTTCCAACTCAGGTCGTCTATCCCCAATTACGTTGGGTTGAGGTATTAAAAATTTAGATTGTATTACTACTTAAATCTAGTCCGTAATTGTGATGAGGTAATGAATTTTGTTTAAAATTTATATTTTGAAGTTGAATTAAAAATAATAAGTAAATAAATAAAAAACACGAAGAAGATAAACTTGAAAATAGAGAAAATGGTAACGAAACGGATCGTACATGTACCATTTATAACTTAAATTTGCACCAAGATCATATGTGTTCTCCTTTTTCGCGCTAAAAAAATTCTATTTTAACAACTATAAGATTTAGCGATGCACAAAGAAATCAGTGTTATATTGTTCTAAGCGACTCTATTAGTATATAGGTTCTATTTCTATTGGATGACTTAATTATTATATTATAAAAGTTCGTTAGTTACGGGAGAAGTATTAATTATATATCCTCAAGAGAAGTGGCTTCTACAAAAAGCTATAGATACCCTCAATGAGAGTGAAAAGTTCCTCTCATTGAAATTGTCAAATTATGACAATAAGAGCAAATCTATGCATTTCATAATCTGCTCTTTGTTCTTACATTCTGTTACTACCTGAAAAAAACAGTTTAAACTTTTTATCTCTTCAAGGAAAATTTCAGATTTATGTATGCCCTTCTATTCTTAAATCTTTTCTATTTTTTAGACAATTAATCAATACTTCAATCTCTCTCCTTTTATTTCATGGTAAGTCACACACACACAACACGCACACACACGCACACAAACACACAAACACAAACACACACACATTCACATATATTATTTATAAAATATTCCTTATTTTATTTATTATTATTTTAATATCTTTTTATTCTCTTATTAGTGGCTTTTACTTATACAAGTATCAAAACACGGGTTATTATTATTATTTGGAAGTTACTATTTCTACCGTTTTACATAGGGGTGCAATTTGGGCCGGGTAACCCATACCAGCCCGCAAAAATATGGGCATGGAGTTACTTTTGGAGTAACCGTGAAGGATGTGGGCTCAAAATTTTGGGCCCGTAAAAAATATGGGCTGGACATGGATAAAGGTTTCTGTAAGCCCGTCCAGTCCTGGAAAAACCAGCCTGTCTAACTATGATAGAAAAATAAATTACAATATATATATATATATATATATATATATATATATATATATATATATATATTAATGTTACAATATATTTAATTTGTTTCCTTTTGTCATTAAAAACAGTGGATCAGATAAGTCTATGCAATCTCGACCGTCAAACTCTTAACCGAATAAAATAATATTTCTTTTTTGTACTTTCTGAATTCTCAGCCTCCATTTCGACAAAGTCAAAGCCTCAAAGCCAAAGGTATGCTCATATTCTTGTCTTATTTTTTCTGAACCAGGTTGGGCGACGATTCCCACTTTTTGTTCATGTTAAGAGATCTTTGAAGATTTTACTTTTCTTACTTTATTTCTTATTATAGGATTAGAGATTCTTATCTTTTTCTCTCTCATTTTATCCCAAATATTTATTTTCATGCTTATATTTAAGTTCATTTTGAAACTTTAATGACATTTTTTCATTATCATGGTTAAATTGTAGAGTTGGATGGTCAATAATATATTTTGAAATCATTTTTTTAAAAAACAAATTCGTAATCATGGACAATCTGCGGACAACCAGTGTTCACCAAAATTTTTATGGACTTGGCGTGGACACATATTATTTGGCCCGTAGATGGACTGGGCTGGACGTGGGCACGACTTTTAGAGAACGGGTTGGTCATGGTCTAACTCTTAGGCCCGTCCAGCCCACTCAAGTTACACCCCTAGTTTTACGTCAATTCACTTCTATATCTGTTGCTAAAAAACTAACAATTATTATTAAAGTTCCATTTTCCCGTCCAAAAAATGGAAGATAAAGCCTAGTGTTCCAGTCTCCTTCCTTTTAGTTCACTAATGTAAGTCTCTCTCTCTCTCTCTCTCTCTCTCTCTCTCTCTCTCTCTCTCTCTCTCACACACACACACACACACACACACACACAAAAATATCCCTCATTTGATTTCTTATCATTTTTATATATCTTTGTACTCCCGTCTTTATTACTACAAATATCGAAACACAAGTTACTATTATTTGGGAAATACTATTTTCACCATTTTATGTTGATTCACTTCTTTATTGTTCCTAAAAGGTTGACAATTTGTACTAAAGTTTTACCGACCAAAATGGAAGATAACGCCCAATATTCCAATCTCCTCCCTTTTAGTTCACCGTAAGTCACACACACAAACACACACATTGATGAACAAATTATCCCTCATTCTATTTTTTGTCATTTTTATACGCCTTTTTATTCTCTTATTAGTGACCTTTGTTAATACAAATCTCAAAATACGTGTTATTATTTTGTAAAAAAAGTTATTTGAAAGATACTATTTCCAACATTTTATGCTATTTCACTTTTTATTTGTTGCTAAAAAACTAACAGCAATACAAGGTGAAAAATCGAGTTGCTCCCTCGGAGAAACTTGGATTTGTTACTAAAGATCCATTTTAGCGACCAAAAATGGAAGAAAGTTAATCTAATAAAGTGAAAATATCCTTTATATTATTGTTACTATTATTATTAGTACTACCACTTTTATTATTATACATATGAGTACGAACTATCTTACCGTTGTTTCTCCCATTTGTATCGGACGAAGTTAAAACTAGCCAAGTAAAAATATTCTAAAACTATATGATACTATATATTTTGCTCGTGTACTGTAAACAGTTATTTTTTTTTTTTGTGGAGAATATTTAGAAATACATATTAGGATAATTTTGAGATCGAATATATAAGGAGTAAAAATATAAATAAATAAAAGACAAATTAATTGGATAACAACCCATGCAAGACCGAACATACAAGGGCGCGGACAGGTTGCTTCTGTTGTTGGAACATCCCACGAAACAACCAATGTTCACCGGTATCGAAGTCGCAAGCAAGTTCCACGAAACAACCAATGTTCACTCGTATCGAAGTCGCAAGCAGGTTGTCAAGAGCGTGTGTAAACAGGTTACACGTTTCCACACCAGATTGAACTTGATGAGACCTGCTCAAACGAGAACCGTATATGAGGAGACGAGTCCCTGGACTTTGTACAAGTTGCACAGACCAGGACTTTTCTTCCTATGTATAAGATCAGAGCAATTGCATCCCTTTCACGATCAACACAGATAATTTGCTGGAGGGTGGAATAGCCATGGAAGAGTCAAAACCACCATCGCAGCACCTGCTTACATCACCTTCTTCCGCCATGGACTGCAGTATCACGGTGGTTGCGTGGCAACCCAAGCCCACGGCTTCTGAAATCAAGGAGCAGCCTGAACAGGCTCCTGCAGCCAAGCTGGAACTGATGGCGATGGTCATTGGATTTTGCTTTGGCACAGCAGTTGGATTGGCTCAATCTCACGTTGAAACTCGAACTCGCCTCCCCGCCACCTTAAACATGGTTTTTCTCTCCTTTTCACTGGCTTTTGCCTCCACTGTCGTCTTGGAATATGTCACTCTGAAGTTTCCATTTCTATCAAGAGTGCTGGAGCACGGCGGAGTTTTCTTTGGTTCCACTGCCTTCTTGTTTATTGTCACTGTACCACTGCCACTCTCCCTTCAGTTGGTTTGTTGGTTCATCTTCGCAGTTTGTTTGCTCTTCATTTTGTTCTGCAGTTTGTCATGACAGCTTTGTTGCTGCCTCTCTCTGCCGTTATCCCCTTATGATTAAGGTCAGTGGCGGAGCCAGAATTTTTTTTTAAAGTGGACACAAGAATCTCAATCTAAAGTTAACCATCTCACTAACAGTAATTGTCAAATTCTACCAATTTCTAATTGCATTTCATATGTTCCAAAACTCAATTGTCACATTCTAGATTGATACAAAAAAGAAAGGGTTTTTAGAAGTAGAAAATTTAAGAATCAATCACTGGATTCTTTCCTTACTTTCACCGACTGCCCTGATCGTTAGTGTCATCGTCAAGAAATTGACATGTCGACTGCCGTCCGTGAGCACCGTTACTGGTGAGCCTGTGAATTGTCCATGCGGCCATACCTTAGCACGTGAGGCCGTGACGTTTGGGCTTAGGGTGCCGTGACTCGCGAGCCCATGACTTGCCGGATGTGGACCGGGTCAGTGGAGGCAGTGGCGTTGGTCGTTGAGGGCGTGCTGGCAGGAGGTAAGACCGGTGGGTAGTGAGAGAAGTGAGGAGGAGGCGATACTCTCATGTCCGCATATGTGCCTTTAAGACTTTGAAAGTATTGAGGTTTTGAAAACCGTAAGAATGAGAGTAAATTTTTTTTCTAATTTGTTGACTTCATGCATAGTTTAAGTTTTTATTTGTTCAAGTTTAACATTTTAAATGACTGAAAATATATTTTTTTTAACCATCTTTGAAATTTTTAAGTATATTAACATGTAAAATAACCACAAATACATCTACTTTAAGCATTTTTTTTAAAATTTTAGGGGTAAAATATACCATCTAAGGGGAAAATTTTCTGGAGAGGCAGGTGGGCACCGGCCCATTGGTACCCCCCGCTCCGTCCGCCACTGATTAAAGTTCCTTTCAACAAGTGAAGTTCGTTGTACTGTTCTCAAGTGTAGGCAATTCCGTAACTTTTGTACGATAAAATCGTAGTCATTATTTATTTATATATTAAAGAGCGTAAACATCGCAAAAGAAGGTTACCTTAAGGATTTAACCCAAATCTAAGAAAAATGAACTAAGTTGGTCATTATTAATAGCGTGCATCCGTTCTTCTAAGGATAATTTTGAGGTAAGGCGTCTCCCTTCCTCTCATATGTTTACAACAATATGGAATTAAGAGACTGGGGTGACTAGGAGTCGGACTCAAAACAACAAACTTCTGAGTATAGGTAAAGGGCAATTTTTGCCGCTTAAGTACCAAAGGAAAAAAATTTGGCTGCTACCCCGGTTGGAGGAATCTTCCTCTTACCCTCTATATAACAACAATCAATCGTTACTAAATATTTCTAGTGACTTTTATTTAGTGACGCTAAAAAAATGTTGCTAATAATTATTGCTGAAAGTGTTAGAAGAAAAGCCACTACAAAACATGCCACGACTATTAATTGTCACTATACACGGGGTTGGAGGAAAATTCCTACAACCTAGGTAAGAGCCAAAGTTTGTTCTTACGACCAAAGTACGAAGCCAACAGATCACGTAATATTTGCTTAG
This sequence comes from Escallonia rubra, assembly GCA_033065855.1. NCBI lineage: Eukaryota > Viridiplantae > Streptophyta > Magnoliopsida > Escalloniales > Escalloniaceae > Escallonia > Escallonia rubra. The sequence goes on along the minus strand of JAVXUO010002298.1, from coordinate 94,789 downwards.
TCGGCTTAAGTTTTATTGGATAACAATTTCATTATTTTCCTTTTTATACAAAAAAACGTATTTCTCAATTCTTTTTATGTTTTTCACTTTTTTTTTCCGCTCAAAATGTACACAAGTGGATGGATTAACATATTTCGGGAAAAAATATCTTTGAAAATATGATTTGAAGATCGACTCTCAATTCAGAAGCAGACATTAAATATCAACACTTGTTAGAGTAATTTGAGGTGAGAAGTCTCTCTCTCTCTCTCTCTCTCTCTCTCTCTCTCTGTGTGTGTGTGTGTGTGTGTGTGTGTGTGTGTGTGTGTGTTATGTTTTAGAGTAAATTACACACGGCATCCCTGAGGTTGTCCTAAACTACAGATGGCTCCTACCATCTTTTTTTATTACACTCGCTCCTTGAATGTCGATTTTTTTTATGTTGTTAATGGTGTAATGCAAAAAGTCATTTATCCTCGTTTATTACCTACACAGTGTCATCTTGGATTTTGGAGGGAAACTGAGTGTAACATCCCGAAAATCCAGAGCTCTACTGTCGGCCACCGTTGTTCTCTCTGGTTCAAATCCCGAATCCAAGGTTAGTTGTCACGTCGAACCATTTGTTAACCTCAATGCAGACTTGATCTTCAAATTCGGCTATTCTGCGCTCCTGATTTGGAGAGGTTCGGAGTCTTTCCACTAATTACTTTCACTACAAGAAAATTAACCATTAGCGACGGAAAAATTCCGTCGCTAAATGTAGAAATTCCGTCGGTAAATCCTTTAGCGACGGAAATTCCGTCGCTAACGTTCCGTCGCCTAAACCCTCGTCGCTAAAGGTTTTATCGACGGAATTATTATTCCATCGGTGAAGCCTTTGTCATTAGCGACGGAAATGGTCATCCTTTAGCGACGGAAAATTCCGTCGCTAAAACTATTTTCCAATTTTTTGAAAATTAGGTTTTTAAAAATATATTTTTTATGCATTTTTTTAAAATTACCATTAGCGACGGAAATTCCGTCGCCAAATTTTGTGCAGGAAAAATTGTCCGTCGCTAATTCCGTCGCAAAAACCATATTTTGGAGCTGAATATATTTTTTCGTCGTTAATTTTGTCGCAAAAACGCATATTTAAGAAAATTTCCGTCACTAATTCCGTCACAAAAACAATATTTAGGTGCTAAATGATTTTTTCCGTCGCTAATTCCCGCGCAAAAATCATATTTATAAACTAAAATTTTGAATACCACTAAAAGTTAACAATTAAGTTAACAAATATTCAGCATTTGTTGAGTACTACTAAAAGTTAACAATTGAGTTAATGCATCTAAATCAACCACTTGCTTGGTTACCAAAATGAACAAATATTCCTACAAATGTAACGTCAAATCTTGTCACATAAGGCATCATCCACCAAGCTCGTCGAATGTATCATCATTGCCATCCTCAGTAGCATCAGTCGCGGTAAGTTCGGCCTGTAACAAAGCAATTAAAGACATGTTAAAGGATGTATCAATGTACTTGCATAACCGGGCCTAACCATGAATCCAACCTAAAATATATGAGTCAAACAATGATGGAACTACAACAAATATTTGACAACATCCAACATGGTAGCTACAGCAGTCCCATGCACATCCACACCACCCCCTGCTTTGCACTCACATCCACACCACGCACACACACAGCATGTTGGCACACACACACACACAGCAGGTTGACACACACAATGTGCAGTCTTAAGCATCGACAATGAAACGAGGCCCTAAGCCCTTTTACCCACCAAAACTAATTATGGCCTAGTGTTAATAAGAACTTATTTATGACCAAACTAAAACATGGGAAAGTCTGTTCAGGCTACTAATTATGGCCTAGTGTTAATAAAAACAAGCAAACATATGGCAAACTTAATTTGGGCATGGACAGAGCAAAATTAAGAGGCACAACAGTGTGAGACAAAGTTCCATCAAATCAGTGAAATTCAGTTCATTAATATTGATGGTCTACTTAGGTTCCACTGCTACATCACCTCCACTGCTACAGCAGTCCCATGCACACCCACACCACCCCCTGCCTTCCACTCACATCCACACCACGCACACACACACGGCAGGTTGGCACACACACACACACCCCGCACACCCCCTTCCCCTAGTAGTCACCATGGCTGCTCCCTCCTCCCTTCATCCCCATGCACACACAGCTTTACATAGTTGTGCACAGACCACTCATCCCCCCACCCCAATGTGGAAGTCCTATGCTACAAATCAGAGCTAGAAAGAGCCGATTGTCACTGCTGCAGCCCCCCGCCAAACACACATCACCTCCACTGCTACAGCAGTCCCATGCACACCCACACCACCCCCTGCCTTGCACTCACATCCACACCACGCACACACACACGGCAGGTTGGCACACACACACACACACCCCGCACACCCCCTCCCCCTAGCAGTCACCATGGTTGTTCCCTCCTCCCTTCATCCCCATGCACACACAGCTTTACATAGTTGTGCACAGATCACCCCTCCCCCCAACCCCAATGTGGAAGTCCTATGCTACAAATCAGAGCTAGAAGAGCCGATTGTCACTGCTGCAGCCCCCCGCCAAACACACATCACCACCACTGCTACAGCAGTCCCATGCACACCCACACCACCCCCTGCCTTGCACTCACATCCACACCACGCGCACACACACACACACACACCCCGCACACCGCCTCCCCCTAGCAGTCACCATGGCTGCTCCCTCCTCTCTTCATCCCCATGCATACACAACTTTACATAGTTGTGCACAGACCACCCCTCCCCCCCACCCCAATGTGGAAGTCATATGCTACAAATCAGAACTAGAAAGAGCTGATTGTCACTGCTGCAGCCCCCCGCCAAACACACATCACCTCCACTGCTACAGCAGTCCCATGCACACCCACACCACCCCCTGCCTTGCACTCACATCCACACCACGCACACACACACGGCAGGTTGGCACACACACACACACACACACACCGCACACCGCACACCGCCTCCCCCTAGCAGTCACCATGGCTGCTTCCTTCTCCCTTCATCCCCATGCACACACAGCTTTACATAGTTGTGCACAGCTTTGTCAAATTAAACAAAGGATGACATAAGTAACGACGTAATGCAATTTTTTAGCGGCATTTTAAACATCATTAAGTTAAACAAAGGATGACAAAGATAACACATTTTCATAGAAAATATGAATTACCTGTAGGAGTTCTTTCTCTTTCTTACTGGTTTTCTTGATGAAGATGTATATATCAAACAACCTGAAGGATACGTTGTTCGAGGCCATGAAGACAAAGTGTTAAGGCTGAAGAAGGCCTTTTATGGGTTGAAACAAGCGCTAAGGGCCCACGGAATAGTCGCATCGATAAGTATTTTCAAGAAAGAGGCTTTAAGAAGTGTCCACATGAGCATGCACTCTATGTCAAGATGTAAAATGTGACATCTTCATAGTTTTTGTTTATATGTCGATGACTTAATTTTCACAGGCAACAATGTGAAGATGTTTGATGATTTCAAGAAGGAAATGACCAAGGAGTTTGAAATGACTGACATCGGCTTGATGTCATACTATCTTGGAATCGAGGTAAAGCAAAGAGATGATGGAATTTTCATTTTGCAAAAAGCATATGCAAAAGAAGTACTGAAGAAGTTCGATATGGAAATGCACAACCCACTCAGTATTCCCATGGAGATAGAAAAGAAGTAGTCAAGACACATCAAAGAAGCTCCAATCGATCGGACCTTGTTCAGAAGCTTGGTTGATAGTTTGAGGTATTTGACGTGCACAAGGCCTAATATCCTATATATATGCAGTCGGTTTTGCCAGTCGATTTATGGAGAATTCAACATCTTATCACTTCAAAATGGCGAAAAAGGTACTTCGGTACGTTAAAGGAACTATTGATCTTGGCATATTTTATCCTATGTTAGGTAATATGAAATTAGTGAGATACTTGGGGATAGTGATTGGGCTAGAGATGTGGATTATCGAAAAAGCACAACTGGATTCATTTTTTATTTTGTTAGAGCAGCATTCGCATGGACATCATAGAAGCAATCAAAATCAACATGTGAAGCTCAATATATGGCTGTAACATCGACTGTTTTCCATGTGATATAATTAAGGAATTTGCTCAAGGAGTTCAGTTTTAATGAAGATGAATCGACACAGATTTATGTGGATAATTAACAAGTCAGCCATAGCCCTTGCAAGGAATCCAGTCTTTCATGGTCGAAGCAAACACGTTGACACACGGTATCATTTCGTCCATGAGAGTATTTCCAAGAAAGAAGTCCAAGTCAAGTTTGTGAAGTCCGAAGATCAAGTTATGAATATTTTCACAAAGCCCCTAAAAAGAGAAGTCTTCGAGAAGCTAAGGAGTCGACTTGGAATGAGAGTATCAAGCTTAAGGGGGCGTGTTGAGAGTTAATCTTGATTCATCAAAGTTATGACACTATATGCGGAAGAATCAAGACATGCATAAATGAAAATTTATGGGAGTTACTCATAACCTATGAGTAATTAAATAAGAAGATGAGAGGTGAAAGGTTATGGGAGTTATCTTTAGGATATGATTAAGTCTTTAATGTCTTAATGTAAAAAATGTGCATCAACTAGTTATTTTTAAGAAGTAGAGTATTGTAAGAAGAAATGAGTGAATGAGTAAGGTTTTTTTATGAAAGAAGTGTTGATTGAGTAGAGAAAAAAAAATCCAAGTGTGTTTCTCCTCTCCACTTTCTTCATCTCTTCCATAATTCTCAAAGTATTTTTACTGCAATATATCTCCCTTATACTGCGCCCATCACACAACAACAAAGGCCAATGAAATGAAGAGAGAAACCACGTTTAAGGCTGCAGGGAAGCGGGCTCGAGTTTGGATGCCACTACAAGAAAAGAAGGAATTAGTGACGGACTTTTAGCGACGGACGAAATTCCGTTGCTAAAAGTCTTTTCAGCGATGGAAAAAACCGTCGATGAAAATTCGTCGGTATAACTATTTAACGACGGCAAACTCCGTCGTTAAAACATTTTACCGACGTATTTTCATCGACGGGTTTTTACCGACGAAAAGTACCGCCGTTAAATATTTTATAGATTTTTTTAATTTTCGATGATTTTCAAAATTTTCAAGACATGAATAAATTAAAATTTATGGGAGTTACTCATAACATATGACTAAGTAAATAAGAAGATGAATAGTGAAAGGTTAGGGGAGTTACCTTTAGGATATGAATAAGTTTTTAATGTCTTAATATAAAAAATGTGCATCAACTAGTTATTTTTAAGAAGTAGAGTATTGTAAGAAGAAATGAGTGAATGAGTAAGGTTTTTTTATGAAAGAAGTGTTGATTGAGTAGAGAAAAAAAAAATCCAAGTGTGTTTCTCCTCTCCACTTCCTTCATCTCTTCCATAATTCTCAAAGTATTTCTGCTGCAATATATCTCCCTTATACTGTGCCCATCACACAACAACAAAGGTCAGTGAAATGAAGAGAGAAACCACGTTTAAGGCTGCAGGGAAGCGGGCTCGAGTTTGGATGCCACTACAAGAAAAGAAGGAATCAGTGACGGACTTTTAGCAACGGAAGAAATTCCGTCGCTAAAAGTCTTTTCAGCGACGGAAAAAACCGTCGATGAAAATTCGTCGGTAAAAATATTTAACGACGGAAAACTCCGTCGTTAAAACGTTTTACCGACTTATTTTCATCAACAGGTTTTTACCGACGAAAAGTACCGCCGTTAAATATTTTATATGTTTTTTTAATTTTTGATGATTTTAAAAAACATAGAGGCGACGGAATAATTCCGTCGGTAAAAATACCCGTCGGTGAAAGTAGGGTTTTGCCGACGGACTTTTACCGACGGGTGTGTTCCGTCGGTAAAGGTCTTAAAAAGATCAGATCCCCTTCTGCATTTCTTTTTCCCGCTGCTCTCTCTCTCTCTATTAACTCTCACCGGCGATATTTCCTCCGTCGCCACCTCCGTCGCCATCCCCGGCAACCTAGCCCCCGACGGAATATAGCCTGCCACCGCCACCGACGCCGCCACTGCCGCCCATCTTCAAAACCGAAGGACCGCCGCCACCACTGCCGCGCCGCCCATCTTAAAAAACTAGAGGTATGGTACATCTAACCTTAACGTAAGGGTTACATGCAACATATCCCATCTCGATGCATCAACAATTTGTTTAACCTTGTGTCAATGCGGCTTTATTTTGATATGGTAAAACGCAATTGAATTTTTACTTAGTGCTGAATTGTTCTTACTGTGAGCTTTACCGGAAACCGGTTGTTTCGGTGGGGGTTTTACATCCAGGTTTAGAAGGCAAAGAGTTGGAAAATGGTGAAAAATGGGTTTGTGTTAGAGAGTGTTTAGATAGACATGGTGTTAGCTCTGTGGTTTTTGTTGCACTAGGAACTGAGGCAACTTTGACTCAAAATGAACTCAATGAGTTGGCTCTTGGGTTGGAACAGTGTGGGTTGCCTTTCTTTTGGGTGCCCTACAAGAGGGACCAGGTAAGGATGAATCACAAATCCAACAATCAAGCCAAACAAACAAGCTCCTAGGCCCAGAGCCCAAGCTGATGCCATTTCTAGTACTAGAAGACAATGAACAATATGTTATACAACTTTCTACTGAGAAAATGGTCAACCTAATTCTAGACAATACTTCCTGCAATTACTCCAGCAATGTCTACGATATACGAAGAGTTCTCCTCTCGGTGATTGATCTAATGAGGTGTTGGTCTTGTACAAGAGACCTAGTTGGAGAGGGGACATTGGGGTGTTAATTTATATTTGAACTATATTAATTTATTTATTTACTTCTTTGGCAGGATCCTGAAAAATTAGGCGAGGACGAAGTTCAGCGTTCTTGTGAAAGGCTGGTTCTCCGGGGGCCGCCTGTACTGGAAGGACTGGGATGCCGCTGCGAGGGAGGCCTTATGGGAGGAGTGGCTGGTACGGTGAAGTATTTTTTTTAGCATTAGTAAATGTTTAATTACAGTTTGTTTTCTGTTGTTAATTTGTGTTATTGAATGCCTTACAGGAGGGGTTCACGTTTGACACGCCTCAGCAGCAGGTACTGGGGCAGTAGGCTTTCTTTGCCTACATCGGCAAGAATTACCGCCGATGGCTCCACGATGCACGGGACCGGGCGAAGAAGATGTTGCCCGAGGGTACCCCGATGACGGACATGACGAGATATCCCCCACATTGGATAGATCACCGTGTATGGGGGGAGATGATAGATCGGTGGGCTGCGGATCCAGGCTAGGACGCCAAGAGTAAGAGCGGGGCAGAGAACAGACAGAACATAGATCCGACGCACACGGGGGGGGGGGGGGCGGTGCCACACGACATCGTCCGACACATGAACGCGGTCGAGCACCCGGATCTGGAGGAGGATGAGGTCATAGCTCTGACCTATAGTCAGACGCACGTGCGGAAGAAGGACAAGGACGAGGCGCACCTGGCGGGTGACTAATATTTCAGATATTGCCCGGTGGATCAATGTGAGTCAATTTATTTAAGTTGTTAATCTTTTTTCTTTATATCCTCAATGTCCGTTTCGTTAATTAATGCCCTAACATATCGTTAAACCACTATTTTTGCAGGCCTCATATGAACAGCTAAGGGGGTCCGAGCAGCAGTCCGGACAGCCATCAGCGTCCACTAGTACGGCTGCGAGTACTGGGGGGTTGAAGCGATGGCTGGATACGCCGGAGGTCGTGAATCGGCCGAAAGGCCGCATACGCGACATGCCTAGCACGACTCCTCGTGCCGTGATAGGAGCGTCCTCACCCCCTGCTGCCCCTCCACAGACATCGGCTCCTCAGCGTCAGTTGGACGACGAGGAGATCCAGCGCATTGCTACAGTGATGGTGAGGATGATCAGGGAGCAGGGCACTGCTGGACATGCTGAGCCGGCCCCGGATCAGTAGGATCCAGATCCGGGACTCGGCAACCCCTGATGAGCCCCTTCTCGTGCCCGTTCCTAGCTCCCCCCCCCCCCGCCCCCGCCCCCCGCGCCTGGCTTGTACTCTTCTCTCCTCCCCTAACCAGCTGTATCCGGTTCCCGGCTTGTACATATGAGTCTTTTTTATAATAAATATTTTTTATGATTAATTATATATATTTCTTTCTGTATTGATGATTGCACGTTGTTGTTGAGAAATGAAAATTGTATTACAGGTCTGAGTAATTGAAAAATAAAAAAAAATTCAAAAAAAAAAATTGACTTTTGGCGACGGATTAATTCCGTCGCTAAAAGTATTCCTACAATCAGTTAATTAGCGACAGAATATTCCGTCGCTAAATAAGTTTTTTACCGACGGAATATTCCGTCACTAAAACATTTAATCCGTCGCTAATTTGACAAAAAAGAAAATAAATTAAAATTCTAAAAATATAATTAGCGACGGATTGTCCGTCGCTAATTAAAAATAAATCCGTCGCAAAAAATTACATATTTAGCGACGGATTTCAAAATTCCGTCGCTAAACTATTAGTAACGGGCTTTTATACGAGGGACTTTTAGCGACGGCGAATCCGTCGGTAATTGTTTTAGCGACGTAATATATAGGCTTTTAGCGACGGATTTCCCCGTCGCTAAAAGCCTTTTTTCTTGTAGTGTGCGAAGTTGAGCCATTCCAACTGCAGTGCCGAGGAAAAATGCAATGACCATCGCCATCAAGTAGCGGATTTTTCATCTTCAAGTATCTGCATGGTCCCGATGAGCTTACTAACTTCACTTATTTAAAGGAATCTACTCATATGGTGATAAAGACTGAGAGAAACAACAACAAAGCGTAACGCCCCGAACCCGAGGGTCCGAACACGTCCTTAAACCAAAATACGTCGATGACATAACTGTTATAAAGGTAGAGCAGAGCATCTAAAATACTGCAATCACAATTATCTAAATCTCAAAAACTTAAATCTAAAATACTTCAAAACTTTATTGCAAATCTCTCAAACTAAACATCTGAATCCAAAGGAAAATATATCAACAAACCAATATTTCGTCTAAAGAAATATTAAGCTATATTCTCAATATAAAAAACCAGAACAATTCCCGCTGCTGTACTAATATCTCACCATTCATGCTACTTTTGACCTGGAAGGGAAAGAAACGAAAAACAAAAGGGTGAGCACGAATTGCCCAGTAAAAGTTTTTACACACAGAGGGTCAAAACGAATACCAAACATGAGTTATCAAGTAGATTCAATAAATAAAAATTAAGATAACTCAATCAAATTTAACAAACGAATAAATAAGATGACCAAAAAAGGGTTACCAAAAACGAATAACAAATTTGAGTTATCGAACATAACCAATAAATATGAATTTAGATAACTTAATCTAATTTCACAAGCAAATAACAGAAGTGACCGAAAAGGGGTTAAATAAACAATAAGTCGAATATCAATTCACAAACGAATAACAAATCGGCCCAAGAAGGGTTTACATAACCAATCAGTCGAATATCCAAATATATTTACCAAATCTTATGGGTGTCACATACACAAATTGCTTATTATTAAGCATCACAAATCATAATTATACCATGTAGAATATCGCAGCCGGCGCGTCACAAATAAGTCACGATAATTTAAAATGACTTTCAAACACAAATATCACTCACAAAGTAATTTGATAAATATAGCGAATATTCATAGAAGTCCAAAAATAGTCATTGTAGACTCAAAATAAAGAGAACAAAAATATGAATTTAACGAACAAAAAATCAGCTCAATCGGAGATCAAACGAGTGAGATATCGTCAATAAAACTTTTCGGGTAAAAACTTTAGTGGCACGAAAATCGAGAGAATAAAATGACATTGTCAAAAAATAGAAGCCGCCAGAAATTTGGCATATGACAATTCAAGCAAAAATACTACATGGCTAATGTGAAGTATACGGATGGAAATTAATGAAAATAATTTAAGACCCAATAGAAAAGTGACACGTGGCAAGGCAAGAAATTAAGAAGCTACACGGTTAAGCCAAAATCTCGGAGAAATTCAATAGAACCATGACAAAAATATGAAAACAATTTCAAAGAACTAATGATCACGTGACACGTGACTAACCAACAAAGTTTTTACTTCTTCCTTGTGATGGAAAAAAATTGCGGTAAAGAGGAGGCCGAGAAAGAAAAGAAATTCCTGACCCATGAGCACAAAGTCATTACAAACGATTTCTTGTGATAAAACGAACACATATTTTTATAAATCACATGGGAACCGTCTTGAATGCAAATTACACGACAGTAAAATAAGATTAATGGTAACGTTACAAAAAGCGTGATGATAAAAATAGGCTCAAAGACAAATATATTTTGAAAATCAAATAATAGAGCACATAAATTCTAGTGTATAAAATGAAAAGATGGCGTAAAAATCCTTACCTCAAAGTAACGAATATAATATCAAAAATTTTCTCTTTATCTTAGATCAATTACACTATTTTTGCTTGAATACCCAAAAAATGCACTAGTTCTTTTCTCTTTCCTCTCCTTTGTCTCTAAAAATACAAAGACTCTTATAATTCTTATGTCTTCTTCCTCTTTATATAGTTTGCTAATCTATTCTAATATGACTTAAAGTCCCAATTTCTAGTGAAATTATAACACAATTATAAGTCCTTATTACTAGTGTAATTATAACGTAACTAAAAGTCTTCGTTACTAATTTAATCACAATATGACTTAAAATCCTAATCCAAGTCGAAATCTCTTCTTCTTCCCTTTATATTTTTTTTATAAATAATATATAATCTAATTACATTAGACACTAAGACTATTAAATATCAATGTCGTCACTAAAAGGACTCCAAGAAAATTATCTAAGACCCATTACTTAATACAAAATTAGAATATTTCTTAATTGTTCGTTACACAAGAACTCGGGTATTACAAAAGCTATCAAGACAAACTGCAGAACCAAATGAAGAGCAAACAAGCTGTGAAAATCGACCAACAAGCCAGCTGAAGGGAGAGCGGCAATGCTTCAGTGACAACAAACAAGAAGGCAGTTGAAGCAAAGAAAACTCCAACGTGTTCCAACAATTATGCTAGAAATGGAAACGTCAGAGCGACATTTTGCCTTTGCCGAGTTGCGAGGAAGCGAAAACGAGTTTGGATGCGAAGTACGTGTTACGCACGCGGAATTTTGCCTTTTTAGCTACAAAATCTTTCGCAACGAGTTTGGATGCGAAGTACGAGTTACGCTCGCGGAAATTTGCCTTTGTGCCTTTGTTTTTTCGTTTTTATCTTCGATGAAAATTGCACAAAGCCACATTTTGTCTTTGATGAACATCGCACAAAGTCGTTTATATTTATCTCAATGCAGCGTTTGCTATTAACTTGATAATTAATGGCTTTGTGATTATAAACAACTCAATTTTTTTGAATATCTAATTATCTGTCCTTCAATTTATAGTTCCCCGATCTGCTCATAACCTCCCTCTCACGTTCCCGACAGTCAAAAGTGAGTCACTTCTCCCGTTTCAACCTGGATTTGCATTCGTGAGTGTTCAGATTTTTTACTTTGGAAAATCATTAGCATGTAGTGACGATGATTCTGCAAGTGATGCAAGCATCAGAGGCATTTTAGGAAACTTCGCGTTGCCTTCATAGTTCATACCAGTGGTGCCTGATAAATGCAGTTGCGCCCGTTTTGAGAAAAGCAGTCTCCTATAGGCACAGAAGATGGCTATGCAAAAGGATTCAGCAGAGTTAGAACCACCATCTTGCATCCTGGTTGACGTCGAGCGGCAGCCTGAACCGTCGTCACCAGGCTCCCAGCCTGTGACGGAGGAGCTGCCTGAGAATCCTCCTAGTTCCAGGCAGAAGTTCGACTTGATGGTGCTGATCATAGCATTTTGCCTCAGCACAGCAGGCGTGATAGCTCAACTCTCCGTACAAAATCCTACCCGCCTGCCAACAACATTACACCTTGTTTCTCTCAGCATTGTAATCGCTTTTGGTGCCATCCTCGTTGCCCGGTATGCCTCTTCCAAGTTCCCTTCTCTGTCTAGAGCGCTGGAACATGTCGGCACCTTCTTTGCCGCCACTGCATTCATGTTTGCCGTCACATTATCTGCGCCCCTCTGCCTGAAGTTGATTTATTGGTTCATATTTGCCGCTTGTTTGCTCTTCATTTGCTACTGCAAATGTCCCGATAGCTTTCGCCGCTTGAAGAATATACACTGGCCTTAATTACTAGCTATTTGCAGACTTTTTCTCTCACCGCTACTGTGTGTAGAGTGAAGTCCTTACAATCCCTTAGATTTGTTCGTTTGTGAAATGTCTTTCTCCATTTTGCTTAAGAAAACGCAAGACGTACGGGAAAGAAAAATGCTACGTTAAAGGTTGTTCGATCTACTGTGTTTTGCTCACATCAAGAAGGAGATGATGGTGGAGTCGAAAGGTTGATAAAGGAGGGAGGAAATTTTCCGTACTCCACCTTTCCCCAGGAGAGACTTGAGCTAGCAAAGTAGTTAGGGCATCACTTTCAGCTGCTATACAAATTTGTACCTTGCTGATTATCCTTGTACTTACCACTTCAGTTGTTATAGAAAAAAACAGAAAAGGAAAGGACAAAAAGAAAATTCTGTGGAGCATATACTATATACGTAACCGGATTGATAATTGCTCGCAATGCATAATGTAAGAGTTGTTTGGTTTTTCATTGCGTTTTGGCATTAAAGCTTGGGTTCTTTTGTACACATAATCTCAAGTCATAGTTAAGCTGCACAAAATAAAGTTTTGATCAAGAATATAGAAGAGTGAAATGTTCAATAAAGTCGCTGCAGAGGAGTTTGAAAATCAAACAAGAACAAATTAGGCCTAGTCCAAGTCGAAGTCTCTTTTAATGCCTAATCTAATCCCGTTAGACACTTAATAATATCGAATATTAATTTCGTCACCAAAAGGGTTTCGAAACAAGTTTTTGAAGTTTCATTAATCCAAAGTCAAAACACTTTTATATATAGTATTTAGACAAGTGGTCTAAAGAAAACTGCAGTACTATATAAATTTTGGTGACTATTACTTCAGTACTACAAGTTCTCTTGGTTTTTCGTAAAATATCTTTCTTATCTTTCTTCGTAAAATATCTTTCTTAGTTCAGTACTACTAAGAAAGATATTTTCGTAAAATATATTTCTTATCTTTTTTTTGGTCGAAAGGATATTGCATCATAAGAAACTAGGAAAGTAAACAACTATCCATTAATGTTCCTCTCTTCCTCTCTTCGCAGCTAAGTTATGAGCTGTCCTATTGGCCAAAAACCGCGTTCCCTCAATGGACGCTCGCATATTTCAAACCCACTTGCGCTTAAAACCCACTTGCGCTTGCAATCCTCTTTTAGTCAAAAAGCTCTTTTGTCCATGTCCAGATCCACGTCATTGAGTGCAAGAATCTCTCTCCGAAAAAAGGAATGCAGTGCAAGCTCCTTCATGACGTCAGCCCTAGAGCTGACGTCAGCCCTAGAGCTGACGTCATCAGCTGTCTCCAAAATTTATCTGAATTTACTTTCATCCAATCTGTACTGTGCGATGGTGACAAATTTTATATTCAAAAATTATTCGGCATGGATAATAATACAGGATTCAAAAATTATTCAGAAAATTTTGTTAGTGAAATGGAAATAATTCAATAGAATAACAAAGTTCGTATCATAAATCGGAAATAATTCGATAATTAATTGTCAGGTTGTAATAGTTTTAAGTATATACTCCCTCTGTCCCTTAAAAGAGTGATTCATTTCAGTTATATATTGTATGTCTTTCCCATTTTATCCTTTAGAGAGAGGGGGAAGAGAGTGGGCCATGAGAGAGAAAATTGGTTTGTAGAGTGTTAAATGTGGAGAGATAAATAGAATAAAAAAGTGTAAAGTGGTGGGTCAGGTCAGAAAAAATGAGTTGGTAGATAATTAATTGTGGTGAAAGAAATTGAATAAAAAAAGTATAAAAATGGTAAGTATGTAAAAAGTACATATAGAATCTTTCCCAATTTAGAAGTGTGATTTTTGTGGGACGGCCCAAAAAGGAAATATGATCAGTTTTTAAGGGACGGAGGGAGTAAAATTTATAAACTCTATATTTAAAATGACAAAAAACATAACAATTCTTAGGCTCCTTTAAGTGATGGATAACAAAGATTAAATAGATAACATAGGAGTAGTGCTATATAATTATGTATGGCTGAATGATATGTAGTTACTTTTGCTCAAAATTGAACAAGAGTCATGTTGTGGTGTTATGTGGTAGCCCAACGGACTCGGCCTGTTTGACACCTCTACTTTGAGGTGGTCGAACATAAGGTAAAAAAGAAAAATGCACCATAAATTACACAAATGATCATTTATCTATGGGGTAAGTGCCTAGAAGGTCATATACTTTTGAAAGATGGCAATGTAACTATATTGCACAACTATGAAGTTTCGAAGGCATGAAGATTTTGCCGCCAAGTGATCCACTGTGGGAAGGTGTCGTGATAGTCTAATTTACGTGGACCATTTTTTGATGCCTTGATCCCCGTGCACTCAGAAGATTTTGAGGGCTTGTGGATTACAGTGGAGTAGCTCGTGGGAAAGGAGCAATTAAGTGCGATCCTCCCTTGAAGAAGCAGTTTCCTTAGAGTGGCAACGATTTGAAGTAGGAGAGGTCAGCGATGGTAAGATGCACTTTAGAGCCCCAAGGTCATCACTCCAGAGCTTACTAATATCATTCTCACCAGAAAATGTGAGTCCTCCAGGGCAAGGAAGGATGTATGTGACAAGAATCAACCATGTCAAAATAGGCATGATCAACTAGAGAAAGTCACATGCTGCAAAATAGTGGAAAGTTTGTTGTTGAAAAAGAAGAAACTTCTGAGCCATGCCAAAATTTGCATGACCAACTAGAGAATTGAGCCATGCCAGGGACCAACAAAACAGTACAAAAAAACACTAAGAAAAAGAGCGATACAGCAAAGGTAATGACACTCATTTGTACGTAAAGGAAAAAGATCGCATAAGAATTGTTACATCAAACTAGCGATTTAGTGTAAAAATATCTTTCTGATCTTAGATCGATCACAACTATATGTTTGAAAATGAAAAAAAGAATAAATTAGGCATAGTCCAAGTCAAAGTCTCTTTTAATGCCTAATCTAATCACATTAGACACTTAATAATATCGAATATTAATTTCGTCACAAAGGATTTCGAAACAAATTTTCTAAGGTTCATTAATCCAAAGTCAAAACACTTTTATATATAGTATTTAGACAAGTGGTCTAAAGAAAACTGCAGTACTATATAAATTGTCGTGGCGACCACGCAATAATTGCTCGCAACACATAATGTAGAAGTTATTTGGGTTTTCATTGTGTTTTGGCATTAAATTAGCTTGCGCTTTGTTGTACACATTATCTCAAGTCATCATTAAGTTGTAGAAAGTAAAGTGTGATCAAGAACATAAGAGAGTGAAATGTTTAATAAAGTCGCTACTAAGGAGTTCGGAAGATACATTTGAAAAAAACAAAAACAAATTTTGGCTCCTACTCAGATTGTATGAATCTTCCTCCAATCCTATATATAGTGGCAATTAATAGTCGCCAAATATTTCTAGTGACTTTTTATTCTAACACTTTAAGCGACAGTTATTAGTAGCACTTTTTTAGCGACAATAAATAAAAGCCAATAGAAATATTTAGAGGCGTTTTATTGTCGCTATACAGGGGGTAGGAGGAAGATTCCTCCAACCGGGGTAACAAACAAAAATTTTTCAAAAAACTATGACGCATGGACATAGACCAAAATAACCCTGCAAAGAAACAAAAACCAGAGTTGGTTCATGATGCAGCATAGCATCACTCGATGGTAGGAGTGTCATTTTACCAAAATTCTATCACAGAATTTGACTCAGCATGTAGAAGGTTTACCGGGTTGAAGCACTACATTCGGGGAGGCGACCATACATTGTGAAGTCTTTCAACAAATCAATTTCTTTTATTCAAAACCAAAATATACTCTCCAAAACCAAAGCCAAGTCATACCAAGATATTACTCGGTCAAATATGTTATTTCAGTTTCAAATTAACTTCTTACTTTAACGAACTAAAACTAATATTAAGCAAAAAATTGGATAACACAAATCTAATCTAATGTATATGTCTATATTATCCAAATTAAATGTGATGAAAGAAGCTTCTAGGAAATGTAGTCTTCGAGTTGGAGGAATAGGGTCTTCACACCGTGAAGCTTCTGAGGAAAAAGACATTTAACTTCAGAGTTTGGGATTCAAGTAGAGTTTAATTAGTCAAAAAGCTTTTGTTTCTTCTGATAAAGAGAAAGAGAAAGAGAGAGTTCTAACCAACTCATACTAGAAAGAGAAAGCTCTTTTAGTCAAAAAGTTCTTTTGTCCCTTCATTGAGTGCAAGAATCTCTCTCCGAAAGGTATGCAGTGCAAGCTCCTTCATTGAAGTCGGCCATAGGGCTGACATCATCAGCTGCCTCCAATACGTCTGAATTACATTCATCCAATCTGAACCATAGGGACAAATTTGATATTCGAAAATTATTTGGCATGGGCAATAATACGGGATTCGAAAAATTTCGTTAGTAAAACAGAAATAATTCGATAGAATAACAAAGTTCGTAGTATAAATCAGAAATAATTCGGTAATTAATCGTCAAGTTACAATAGTTTTAAGTATATCAAAATTTATAAACTCTATATTTAAAATGACAAAAAACATAACAATTCTTAGGCTCCTTTAAGTGATGGGTAACAAAGATTAAATAGATAACATAGGAGTAGTGCTATATAATTATGTATGGCTGAATGATATGTAGTTACTTTTGCTCAAAATTGAACAAGAGTCATGTTGTGGTGTTATGTGGTAGCCCAACGGACTCGGCCTGTTTGACTCCTCTACCTTGGGGTGGTCGAACTAAAGGTAAAAAGGGAAAATGCACCATGAATTACACAAATGGTCATTTATCTATGGGGTAAGTGCCTAGAAGGTCATATACTATTGAAAGATGGCAATGTAACTATATTGCACAACTATGCAGTTTCGAAGGCATGAAGATTTTGCCGCCAAGTGATCCACTGTGGGAAGGTGTCATGATAGTCTAATTTACGTGGACCATTTTTTGAAGCCTTGATCCCCGTGCACTCAGAAGATTTTGAGGGCTTGTGGATTACAGTGGGCACTAGGGGCGATTGAAGGAGTAGCTCGTGGGAAAGGAGCAATTAAGTGCGATCCTCCCTTGAAGAAGCAGTTTCCTTAAAGTGGCAACGATTTGAAGTAGGAGAGTCAGCGACGGTAAGATGCACTTTATAGCCCCAAGGTCATCACTCCAGAGCTTACTAAATTTGGGTCAGTTCCTGTTGAAGAGATAAACCTAAGACGGAAGAACAAGTTATTCACAGCGGGAGCAGGCAAGTACGTTTCTTGGAAAAAATATATTTGGGCTTCATTGTCTGATCAGTTTCTTAGCTGTGCGAACCTTACGGGTCGAACTAAAACCCTAAAATTGCGGCTTAAAACGCTTATTTAAGATTATGGGGTTGTAAAAGGACAACCCTCAAAACCCTAGTAAATGAAGAGGCGCCAGATAGGGCGCAATTTGATAGGAATTCAAAGCCCACAGCTACATGAGGCAGCGAAGTAGTTCATGCACAGCCGAGGCTGTCTTACAGTGTCTCCGGGTGACGAGAAAATTTTCCGCTCGATCTTTTTCCATAAGGGATCCCAGAAGTAGTATACAATGAAGCACATAATGCATGGTAGCGTAAGGAATGAATATGAAAATTCGAAGCAAAACTGTGGCAGCGGAGGAGATAGACATATGATCATCACCAGAAGCAGCATCGCCTTTGAGTTTCTTTGAATCTAAAAGTTCCATAACATCACCCGTTTGAAGAGAGTTTGCAAGTCTTTTGCGCTTGGCGGACAGTTAGGTGCTTTTTCACTGTCAGAAAAGCTATCAGAGGAGTTCAAAGGAGTCGTGACGCAGGCTTGTGAAGAGTCCATGCATTTTGGCCCCAAAAATGTATAGGAGCTTAAAGAATTTTCTCTGATGTGAATCTCCGGTGAGCTTCTACCGTTTGTGATCTGCGCTTGCAATGGAAAACAGGAGAGAGATTGCAAGGAGGAGATAGCTGCGGGGCGGCAACCTCAGTGCAATCGAGGTGGGTTTTCTATAAACAAGTGAATGGTGGCCAGAAGATATGGATCAAAGTAATTGGGCCTTTGAGTTCTTACAAAATTGCAGCAGGCCCGTTTGAATTTCTATTGCCGTAAACAGCCCTTGGAGAAACCAGTCCATACTGCTGGTCCAACAGAGGAAGAAACTTCCTTCAATCTCATGTATAGTAACAATTAATAGTTGCTTAATGTTTCTAGCGACTTTTCTTCTAACACTTTTAGTAACAATTATTAGCAGTACTTTTTTAACGTCACTAAATAAAAGTCACTAGAAACATTTAGAGACAATTAATTGTCGTTATATAAGGAGTAGGAGGAAGATTCCTCCAATCAAGGTAGCAGGCAAATTTTTTCCTACTGGCATTAAAGAAAGCGAGTCAACGTGATACACGCGATGCGCGTCTAAAAATTAAGTTAATAATATAAATTTTGTTAAAAATAATCATGTCCTCAAAAACCGAGTCAACGTAACACACGCGATGCACGTATAAATTTTTTGTTAATAATATAAATTTTGTCATATCGGTAAAATATATCTTAGATTATGAAAACTAAACATGTCTTTATTGTTAGGTATTTATCATTTAAGATATTCATTTTGTGTCACTTTTTTAATATTTTCTTAAAATGTCACTTATCACTATTCTAGATACGCAGTTATATGATACCAAAAGAGTTGTTACACTGAAGGCTCATTCTAATAGAAGATCGTGGCACATGCAATGCGTGTGCAAAAATAAAATTAATATTATCAAGCATTTTATTCAATGTAGTTATTTTTATTTAGAATATTTATTGAATCACTAGCTAAGAAATTTTTTTATGTAACTCACAATTGTAGATAGGTAGTTTTGTATAGATAAGCTTTTGTAATAAAAAATTTAAAAAAATTAAGCATCAAGTATAAGTGTTCATTATCACATACCATAAAATGAATTTTCAATTATGAAAACCAAACATCCTTATAGGTAGTTATTTACTATTTAAGCTTTTGTCTAGTGTCATTTAAAAAAAAAAAATAAAAAATTAACAATAGGATGGCAAGTGTCAACATTCTAAATATGCAGTTATTTAACACCAAAGATGATGTTATACCAAAATGGTCATTCCCTTTATCTATAACATAGATGTCAAGAAGTGGTGTTTTTGGGAGAATTCGAAAAATATATACCATGAACAAAAAGTTTATAAAAATTTTACAATGAATAGTCGAAGATAAAAAAGATACCAGATGGCAACCTCATCCCATAGGATATATCGAAATATCAAAATGCAAAATGCCACAGCTCGAGATAACTACTAAATACTACTAAGGAAATATCCGAAGGAAACATCAGCCTGTATGCAATCGAACAATTCCTACTGTATTCCTTCCCTTGATCTCAAAGCAAAAGACGCCAGTGTTGAAGCTAAACTAAAGTAAATGCTCTTTTGGCCGACCAATATATATGCACTAAATGCAATGAGCTGCTACTATCCGTCATCTCGTGCAAAATATACTTACTATGCACAGATTTGTTGTCGCTACTCTGTATCTGTTCGAACTTGTCTGATGGAGGGATTAATAAGATAGTATGTAAACAATGCAATTGAACTAGCCAATGGAACGCCACCAAAAGAATAGCATACTCAGTCACAAATGAAATATAATGTTTTACAAATGAGACAATACGCTAGCCTACTGAAACCCGACCATAATTCAACAGGACCATGCATGCGCCAAGCCTATTATCAATCCCCACCTTTGTAGCTGGCACTAGACAAGATATTGGCGCCGGTACATTGGAATGATGACAAAGTTCCGATTGATGAAACTGATAAAGAGGCGGGCAGAAGTAAACATAACTAGAAGGCTTACGGGTACTAACACTTTCTAGTCATTTAAGCTTGGTGACTTTGTGCAATCATGTCTGGTATACTGGACTAAAGCGAATCTCATTGAACGTAGCACGTGCTTTATTCAGACTTAGGATACTAAGAAGGAAGACCTTTAAATACCAAATTGTTTCGACTACACTAGATTTACAAGAGTAAAAGCGATATCAAGAAAAGTCTCGAAACATCACCAAGACTGGCTTATTTAACGGGTAAATAAGCCAATCTCTAGAAGAAGAAATCCTAAATTTGGGGAATGTTGGAGTAATTAGTAAATACTCCCAAACTTCCCTGGCCGGTAACATTCTAGAAATAAGTGTTCATGAGTTTCAAAGTCTAACAAGCAGATAGGACAAGTATCTTGAATATGACATATTTTTTTTTAGTAGCTCAGAATGAAGAGCCCGTCTTTTCTGAAGGAATTGACATATGAAGATTTTTTATTATCTCAGACAGGTCGATATATTTGGCTGCGTGATTTTGATGGTCTTGAGTAGACATATTTTTTAAAATGCTTGAAAGGGGAGGAAATAAGGGAACTTATAAGACTAATTAAATAGTAAAAGAATAAAATTAATAAATAATACTATTTAGCCAAAATTTATCGACTAATAAATAAAGAATGCTTGTAATTACAAAATTGAGAGGATTAGTACTTAGTAACAATTAAGAATGCATAAAAATGCTTGTACATAGTTCTGAAAAAATGTGAGGAGAATGAATCAAATTATAGGTTTTTGAAGCCTCACAAAACACAAAATTACCCTTAAAAACTAGCCGTTTATAGTTGTTGGGGAATGGGTAAACGTGTAAAAATACATAAAAGAGTTGTTGGAAGAAGGTCGGATAAAAATACCCCTCAAACTAGCTACTATAAAGCTATTGGAGGGGGGAAAAAGTAATTTCCAGAAAATAAGGCTATTAGGGGGAAGGGGGATTCAAAATTTTGAAATTTGCTGGTCGGGCTAGGCTGGGCTTCTTTTGGGTGAAAAAAAGTCCCAAGTCCGATTCAGACCCTAGGCTTTTGTTGCCCAGCTTGCACTTTTCATTGTGCATGCCAGGCTGGCTAGGGCTTTTTTAGGGCTAGACCATGGTCGTCCATGGTCCCCCGATCCCATTTGACATCTCTTGTTATAACTATATTCCTACAACCCTGATAGCAACCAACAAAATTTCAGACTGGTATAAAAAATTAACTTTTATGTTGCAATGTATAATTAGTAGTTGTTAGATATCACTAACCAAATTTCGGAATTTAGTGAAGCTACATCATCACTTAGCTGCACTTACAACTTGTCCATCTGCATCAACACCTAAAACATGGACTGCTAGGAGAGGAGGTGTACGTTTTTATATTAAAGAGAGATGTTCCTTACTCACATTGCAAGATTTGAATTAGTATCGTCCATTGGTAAATGTCACATGAAGTCAAAACATCAGGTGCTAGGACCTAAAATGAAACAGTAAAGTGATTCGTACGCATGACCTAAATATTGTGAAACAAAAGGGAGTAATTCCTTGAATGCTTCTTATGTTTGCATTTGAATCTCACTTTGTCCTTCCTTTTTTCAGTACTTACTTAGTTCTTTAACAAAAAAAAATCACATCATTTTGAACCTTACATGTAGGCATGTAGCTTCCTTACAAATTCTATCAGAATTAACCACGTGATTGGCATGTGATCTCCCTAGAGGCCGGGAAACATAGTAAAAGCACATAATTTTGCAACCAAACAAACCCCAAAAGCTAAGAGGGTGTTTGTGATTGATTATGGGATGATCAAACCGGATTTAATATAGATTAAATCAGGTATGTGGGTGTTTGGCAAAAGAGATTAAGAGATTTAATCCATCTTCAGAAGCTAAAAACTAATTTAATTCATAATCATCAAAAGTGAGGATTATGAAATAATCATTTTTTTCATAATCAGGTTTGACCTTCTAATTTATCATCCTATCTATCCCCATATTTTTCACAAAAAGACCTCTCATACCCCTTAATTAATTATCTTAGATATTTTCTGGAGTTTATCTCTTTTCTTATTGCTAAATTCTTCTCCTACAGCTAGATAAAAAAAAATTTGGCTTAAGATAAACTTTATTTTTAATTTGGGGATGTTATCATACTATAAGCAATAACGAGAGATTGTTTGTGTTTTTAATTTAAAATAAAAAGTAACAATTTTTGTAGGTGCGTAAAAATAGTTATTTTAATAATTTATCTGGGCATTATAGTTATTTACGACTAAAAGTTATGTTAACGTTGGTTGAATATTAAAAAATTATTTATTGAGTGTCATCTATGGTCATTTTGTCATAGTGAAACTGATTTCAGTACTTTTTATCCAAACACTTTTTATAGATTTATTCTAGTTTACAATTATGGGTGGTGGCTGTGGCTGAAAGATTGTTCTAGTAGTAATAGAAGTCTCGATTGTACATACTAGCTGTCATTGTACACTGTGATTTATGGCGATGATGTATCAGAATGGGACTTTGCAAGTGATTAATAAAATGCAGATGAATGAAGAATGGGCCATGTCGATTGCCACAAGGCAAATTACTTTACTGAAGCTTCTTCTTTTAGGTACTATACTATTATTCAAAGGTCTTATACATTCGTTAAAAAAACAAGTCCAAATCATCAATCTATACCTTTGTGTGGTCAAACTCGATGTAAAAAAAGGCAATGGCACCATAAATTACACAAATGATCCTGTAATAGTGAAGTGAGTGTTTGAAAGGTCATCTATATGTAAAGCATTTCAATGTAGTTCAGTATGTATGAAGTTTATCACAAAAATATGCAGTCTTAAAGGCGGGAAGATTTTGGAGCAAAATGATTCCCGTTAGAAGGTGTTAGGTCAGTCCAATTTATGTGGGTGTTAGGGTGATTGGAGGAGTAGTTCGTGGGAAAGGAGCGATTTGGATCACATTTTGGATATTCAAAATCTTCGACCTAATCATCCTACCTTAGTGAAAGACCTTATCACCCAAAACTCATGGAATACTGCTTTGGTTAGGGAACTCTTCCCGCCTCACATAGCCACCAAAATCCTCGCTATTTACCTTTCCAAACATCCTTTGGCTGACCAAAAATTATGGAAACCTACTCGATTTGGCAACTTCTCTGTTCTCTCTGCCTATAACCTTCTATACTCCAATTCCCATAATGAACGAGTGGCACGAGGCCTAAGCTCAGGTGTGAATGTTATCGATCCCTCAATTTGGAACACCCTATGGTCCCTTCCCATCCCTCATAAAATTACCTTTCTCCTCTGGCAAATTCTTTGGAACCGCCTACCAACCCGAGAAAAACTACATAAACTCAAAATTATCGATTCACCGTTATGTCCCATGTGTAACTTACAGGAGGAATCTATCGATCACTTGTTCTTTCTTTGTCCTCAGGTTCGGCCTGTTTGGTATGGCGGCCCTCTAGGCGTTAAAACCGACCTTGTTAGGACCTCCTTTCGAGTCTGGCTTATTGCTTGGCTCAACAACACTTCTCCCGCCACCAAACATCTTTACTACAATACATTCATTACTTCCACCATCTGGTTCCTATGGTTGAACCGGAATCAACAAATCTTTCGAAACTCTAACGATAAGCCAGAATATACGATCAGACAGATCATCCTTATGGGTGAAAGCATAATCAACTACAATACCTCTCTCCGAAAAACCAAACCTACAACCAAGTATCTACCTAATAATTCTAAATACAAGCCAGAATAAGTGTTCATGAGTTTCAGAGTCTAACAAGTAGATAGGACAAGTATCTTGAATATGGCATTTTTATTATTAGCTCAGAACGGAGAGCTTGTCTTTTCTGAAGGAATTGACATATGAAGATTTTTTATTATCTCAGACAGGTCGATATATTTGGCTGCGTGATTTTGATGGTCTTGAGTAAACATATCTCTTAAAATGCTTGAAAGGGGAGGAAATAAGGGAACTTATAAGACTAATTAAATAGTAAAAGAATAAAAGTACTAAATAATACTGTTTAGCCAAAATCTATCAAATAATAAATAAAGAATGCTTGTAATTACAAAATTGAGAGGATTAGTACTTAGTAACAATTAAGAATGCTAAAAATGCTTGTACATAGTTCTGAAAAAATGTGAGGAGAATGAATCAAATTATAGGTTTTTGAAGCCTCACAAAACACAAAATTACCCTTAAAAACTAGCCGTTTATAGTTGTTGGGGAATGGGTAAACGTGTAAAAATACATAAAAGAGTCGATGGAATAAGGTCGGATAAAAATACCCCTCAAACTAGCTACTATAAAGCTATTGGAGGGGGGAAAAAGTAATTTCCAGAAAATAAGGCTATTAGGGGGAAGGGGGATTCAAAATTTTGAAATTTGCTGGTCGGGCTAGGCTGGGCTTCTTTTGGGTGAAAAAAAATGTCCTAGCTCTGTTCAGGCCTTAGGCTTTTGTAGCCCAGCCTGTACTTTGCACTGTTCAGGCCAGGCTAGCTAAGGCTTTTTTAGGGCTAGGCCGTGCTCGTCCATGGTCTCCGATCCCATTTGACATCTCTATTTGTAACTATATTCCTACAACCCTGATAGCAACCAAAAAGTTCTTAGACCGATATAAAAAATTAACTTTTATGTTGCAATGTATAACTAATAGTTGTTAAATATGATAACCAAACTTCGGAATTTAGTGAAGCTACATCATCACTTAGCGGCACTTGCAACTCGTCCGTTTGCATCAACACCCAAAATTTGGACTGCTAGGAGAGGAGGCGTGTGTCTTCATACTAAAGAGAGATGTTCCTTACTCACATTGCAAGATTTGAATTAGTATCGTCAATTGGTAAATGTCGCATGAAGTCAAAACATTAGGTGCTAGGACCTAAAATTGAAACAGTAAGGTGGTTTGTACACATGACCCAGATATTGTGAAACAAAAAGGAGTGGATGCTTCTTATGTTTGCATTTGAATCTCACTTGGTCCTTTCTTTTTTCAGTACCTACTTAGTCCTTTAACAAAAAAATCACATCGTTTTGAAACTTACATGTAGTTTCCTTACAAATTCTAACAGAATTAACTACGTGAGTGGCATGTGATCCCTCTAGTGGCCGGGAAACATAGTAAAAGCACATAATTTTGCAACCAAACAAACCTAAAGGCTAAGAGGGTGTTTGGGATTGATTATAAGATGGTCAAGCCTGATTTAATCTAGATTAAATCAGGTATATATGTGGGTGTTTGGCAAAAGAGATTAAGAGATTTAATTCATCTTCAGAAGTTAAAAACTGATTTAATCCATAATCCTCAAAAGTGAGGATTATGAAATAATCATTTTTTTCATAATCAAGTTTGACCTTCTAATTTACTATCCTATTCTCTTATTGCTAAACTCTTCTCTTATTGCTAAACTCTTCTCCTACAGCTGGATAAAAAAAAAAATTGGCTTAAAATAAACTTTATTTTTAATTTGGGGATGTTATAAGCAATAACAAGAGATTGTTTATGTTTTTAATTTAAAATAAAAAGTAACAATTTTTGTAGGTGCGTGAAAATAGTTATTTTAATAATTTATTTGGGCATTATAGTTACTTACGAATAAAAGTTATTTTAACGTTGCTTGAATATTAAAAAATTATTTATTGAGTGTCCTCTATGATCATTTTGTCATAGTGAAACTGATTTAAATATTTTTTATCCAAACATTTTTTATAGATTTATTTTAGTTTACAATTACTTTTGCCAAACAGCAAACTGATTTTAATTAAATCAGATTTTGAAAACTGATTAAGATTTAAGCTGAATCTCTATTTTTTTAATCAATCTCAAACGGGCTCTAAAACGCTCTTCTTCTCATTCCACTGCTCCCTCGCCGCCAACGCCACCACAGTCACCACATCCTTGCCCTCTGTTTTTCTCCTTCTTTCTCATGTGGTACAAAATCCCTACGACGTCCCAACCATTGAAGCCCTCCTTCATCTCCTATTTCAACGTAAAACCAACACCACCCATCCCACAACCCATGGCTGCACCAGTCAACAGCACTAAAGACTAACTTCCATTCCCCACCACGTATTCAAATGATTTCATGTTTCATCGATCCAAATCCAAAATGATGGGAACATAGAATAATGCGACAATGGCTAACATATCATAATACCGAAGCAGGTCCATTGCGGTGGTTGTTGTAGAACAATTAATGGTTGGGGTTATTGATTGTCTTGGTCGAATTGTAGTAGATCCATGCGGTGGTGGTTGTTGTCGAATGGTTCAAGCATCAGCTGGAGTTGATCATGATGGTGGTCATTTTTGTGGGTCTTTTGTTTCTATTGTATACTTATGTATATGCTTGGGCATAATCGTGATCTTGGCATGAATCGCGCATAGATTGGTGTCCTCGAACAGTCCCACCAGCCACGCCTCCGTCGCCTCTTCAAGCGCCGCCACAACGGAGCTTTGGAAGCTCAGGTCCGTCTCGAAGTCCTGCGGGATCTCGCGGAAGAGCCTTTGGAAGCGCAGCTTGCAGATCAGCAGCTCGGTGCTCTTCTGATACTTTTGGATCTCCCATAGCGCCATGGTTTCGGGCCTGAAGCAGTGGGGCTTCTTCACCCCACCGGTGGCCGGCGCCGACTTCCTAGGCGTCTTTGTCGCCAGCTGTTTGCGTGGGGCCTTTCCGACCCTAATCCCAATTTCGTTGACTCTCAGATCCGATTTCTCTCTTTGGAATAAATGCAAAGGTTTTTCTTCCTCAAAAGCTGCGAAAGCTATGTTGTTTTGGAGGGAAGGGAAACAGACGGGTATGGGAGAGAGGAAGTGTCATTTGTGCCCCTCGTGTGGGGTCCACAAACGCACTTTTTTGGACTGAAATGGAGAAAAAGACCGCTCTGGCAAACGGCGTAACGTTTAAGGATTAAAATGGATAAAATTTTTGTTTGGGGACTAATGTGGCAAAACGCGTATAGTACAGGGACCACTCGCGTTGTTGCCTCTATACGTGCAATACCAAAGTTTGATGTTATACCTTCATAGCTTGTGTGGTTAGTGCAGATGTGGGATTAATGTTGTCCTTTAGTTTTCAACAAAATCTAGCCTTATTCTCTCTATATTCCAAAACTAATCTCACTGCCGCCACCACCTTCATCACTATCACTACCTTTTTCATCAAACCAAGCTGCCGCAATCTAACCAATCGACTAATTCCAACAAGAACCAGAGGTATCCAATAAACCGGAAGGATTCATGGGCACTACGGAGCAGTGTTCTTATTGTCGCGATCCATGGGAGATGCCGGTGGACGACAACATAAAGATGAGAGAACGAGTTGTCGCTGCAACTGCAACTGGTGTTGGTTAGTCGCGGAGAAACTGAAGAGAGGAAAAGAGTTGGAAAAAAAAAATACCCTAGCATGAAATTTACCTTAGAGCCCTTTTCTAATGCATGGAAAGAATTACTTGAGCGAGCAATTTCATAAACAAACCTGAAATGTCAACGAAATTTCATAGTTCCAGTTTTCTAATTACTTAATGTGAAAAATAGTTTAAACCCCTATAACTTAAACCCCTTGAGGTTGAGGGAAAATTACAAGTACTAATAGGTTGACAAGAACGCAAAAGACGATGAATTGAAGAAAGCTTGTCATGAAATGACACGCCGATAATAACCCCCAATGAGAAAAAAGAAGCTGAAACCAAATTCAAATCCATCTCCGAGGCCTAGCAGGGAGAAAGACACTACAAGAAAAGACGTCTTTTGCGACGGAGTTTTAGCGACGGAATCGATTCCGTCGCTAAAATGAGTTTTACCGACGGAAACCTCCGTCAGTAAATGTAACGCCCCGAATTTTCGGAGCGTTAATTTCGGATAAACAGAATTTGAAAACCTCAAAATATCAAAAAGTCTTCCCAAAATGGTCATTCAGAGCATGTACTAATTAATCCCAAAGATACCTCAATAAATGTCATAGCAGCCTAAAGCATTTATATAATCCAAATTACTCCGACACGGAGTTCCAAAATTAATTCCAATTCCACATAGGTCCTCCTATTGTACAATCTAAAAATAACCAAACTAAATGCAAAACTAACTACTAATACTGCCTCTGATATAAAAATGCTAGTTCCCAATCGCACAGCTAGCCTTGCAATCCAGTCCCCTTTTTACTGATCACCTGAGAGAAAAAATAATAAGGAAGTGAGCCAAATGCCCAGTAAGGTCGCTCAACGGACCAACCAAAAGGGACAGAAATAAAAATGTCTGAAGAACGAAATTTCGGAGGGTACAAAACTTTAACGGAACAGATACGAGACAGACTTTTAAAGTGCCAAAATACATCCTTATACAAAGACAGACTTTTAAAGTGCCAAAATACATCCTTATACAAAGACAGACACTGGAGAGCCATTCAGAATAAGGTCACACATGCCATCACTGACAGTGAAACCAGATTCAGAAAATAAGATCGCGATCTCTAGCTTATCCCGTTGAGCTAGCCCACGTTCCAATCCACGTGGGTAAGTCAGAAATAAAATAGTCACATACTCGTGACATGGCTCATCGGTGTACCTATTAAGAATAGCAGAATAAATAGGCCGGACACCAAAAATATGCTTAGATGTATTTTCAATTAGTTAATCATCCACTTAGCGGCCAGCGGCTCACACTAATGAGTGACACTCGAAGTTTTACCAAATCGACGAAAGTATTATCCGACAACAACGTGGTATCAAATGACATGTGAAGCGAGGAGGTAAAGAAAGTGCAAATACACTGGAAGTGCAAATAAAGATAAGCTGAAACTGACGAATGCTCAACTAAAGCAAATGACTCAGACTGAAGCAATACAGTGGAAGTGCAAATAGAGATAAGCCGAATTTGACCAATGTTCAACTAAAAAGAATTGAAATATAAACGAACAGTAGCTCTTAGAGATGATTACAAAAGAGTTTGACTTATGATTTAGAAGTACCCAAAGAGTGGGCTCGCAAATCAAGACAACATTTTTGCTACTGAATCATGAAAGAAGCTTGGCAAATCAATAAATGTATGGTTCAAATCTAAGTAATCCGGGGGTACATGCGAAGTAATGGGCTACAGATTGTTAAGCTTGACAAATCAATAATTGAGTGGTTCAAATCTGAGCGGAATTTAGATGTGGCCAGCCATATGCAAGTCAACAGACATTAAAATTGGAGAATTGGATGTGAGAGAGAGAGAGAGAGA
The DNA here is from genome assembly GCA_033065855.1 of Escallonia rubra. Taxonomy (NCBI): domain Eukaryota; kingdom Viridiplantae; phylum Streptophyta; class Magnoliopsida; order Escalloniales; family Escalloniaceae; genus Escallonia; species Escallonia rubra. Next base: position 65,487 of record JAVXUO010002298.1, on the reverse strand, counting down.
GAGAGAGAGAGAGAGACAGAGAGAGAGAGAGAGAGAGAGAGGTGATAATTCAGCTTTGTAAAAAGAAAGTGGCTCATGCACAAGCCAAAAAAAAAAGAGAACATAATTTTTGTGCCCAATATATTAGCATCGCAAGGCAACAAATTACTAATTCCAAATAAAGTATGCTAGAGTGATGGTTCCTAGCACAAGGATGAGGACAAGGACAATGAAAGGAAAGGTGGCATGCAAAGAAGGTATTCAACTATGAAGTCTTCACCTTAATAACAAAGGCAAGGCACATGAATCAAAATAAGGTGAAACGGTAGCATGACAGTGGCGTGAAAATCAACCCATGAACAAAACAAAAACCGAATGAGAAAAGTTGCTTGCTTTGACTTGGAATCCATCAACGAATTATTACAAACTTGGCAATTAACTGAACAATCACTAGTGGACATGGATTAGCAGCAATCTTCATATAAACTGATCCAAGATATCGACCATAGGTTACATAAATATTATTGACCGATCCAGACTCGAATTAAGAATTCAAAAATTAAATCTTACGAAATAAAGGATGATTGGTCCGACGCTGATTCAGATTTCAAAAGTAACCCTTACCTTCAATTGTGCAATTCAACCCAAAACCTTCATCTTCTCAATTCAATTCTATCAAAAGCCCAAAAAATTGACAAACCCAAAGGTTCTAATTAAATTCTAATGACAACGAAAATTCGTAAACTACTACAATCCCAAATCAAAAATCAATTTAAATTCTTACCTCAAGTAAATTGTAAAATCTCAAGAAGTCTCTTCTTAGGGATTCTATGAAAGCTCCTCTGAACTTTGGTGTGCTCTTATGAATGTACGTAACTATCAGACACCTAAAAGATATATACTTATATTCCTAAAACAAATAGGATTTCAAAATACCCATTACGTCCCAAACTCTCTAATTTTTTATTTTTTATCTTTTTAAGCATTAAAATATGAGGGGTCTAACAGTAAAACTCCATCGTAAAATATTATTTAAGCGACAGACTTATTCCGTCGCAAAAAACTCCGACGGTGAAAAGGCGTTTTACCGACGAAAACCTCCGTCAGTAAAACTCCGTCGTGAAATATTTTTTAAGCGACGGATTTATTCCGTCGCAAAAAACTTCGTCGGTACAAATAGGTCTTCACCGACGGAATAAATCCGTCGCTAAAAGTCTATTTAACTCTTAGATCTGGTTTGAACTGTCACTGCTTCTCTCTTCGAAAATCCCAAAACCCATTTCCGGCGATTGTGCCACCGCCGTTCTCACATCCTGCCCCACCTTCGGCGCCACCGAAAGCCTCGACACCGGCGGCGACCTCCCTCGACACCGGCGGTGACTTCCCTCTACCCCGGTGGCGACCTTCCTCGACACCGGCGGTGACTTCCCTCGACCCCGGCGGTGACCTCCCTCGACAACGGCGGTGACTTCCCTCGACGCGGCGATGACCTCCCTCGACGCCGGCGACTCCCATCAGGTAATTTTTTTTATAGTGTTTAATATCACTACCCATTATTTTATTTTATTATGTTACAATTAAATGCCCTTTATGCTTCATTTTCGGTAGCAATCGCTGACAGTCACTACCGCAAACTCTGATAGCCGTCCCCCACCGACCATCGCTGCCGTCCAACTCCAGCAGCCACCTTGGTCCGCTGCCTCTACCAACTAGAATAATGAAAATAATCTCATCCAAAAATATGACTAGTTTCAAAGAAAATAAATTAGAAGCTAAAAAAGTTGACTCGTATTGTAAATGATCGGGTTAAGTGGCGTTGGATCTAGATGGGATGGGACGGGACAAAACTGGGCAAGGGACATTAAAATTAAGATGACGCAAACCCTAAACCCTAAACCCCAATTGAATCGAACCCTAAATTAAACTAATTGAACCCCTAATTAAACCCTAAATTGATTGCCCCAATCTAACCGAACCCTAATTGAACCCTAAATTGAATGCCCTAATCTAACCGAACTCTAAATTGAACTAATTGAACCCTAAATTGAATGCCTCAAATCAACCGAACCCTAAATTGAATCAATAGAACCCCCTAATTGAACCCTAAATTGAAGTAATTGAACCCTAAATTGAATGCCTTAATTGAATCGAACCCTAAATTAAACTAATTGAACCCCTAATTAAACCCTAAATTGATTGCCCCAATCTAACCGAACCCAATTGAACCCTAAATTGAATGCCCTAATCCAACCGAACCCTAAATTGAACTAATTGAACCCTAAATTGAATGCCTCAAATCAACCGAACCCTAAATTGAATCAATAGAACCCCCTAATTGAACCCTAAATTGAAGTAATTGAACCCTAAATTGAATGCCCTAATTGAATCGAATCCTAAATTAAACTAATTGAACCCCTAATTAAACCCTAAATTGATTGCCCCAATCTAACCGAACCCTAATTGAACCCTAAATTGAATGCCCTAATCCAACCGAACCCTAAATTGAACTAATTGAACCCTAAATTGAATGCCTCAAATCAACCGAACCCTAAATTGAATCAATAGAACCCCCTAATTGAACCCTAAATTGAAGTAATTGAACCCTAAATTGAAGTAATTGAACCCTAAATTGAATGCCCTAATTGAATCGAACCCTAAATTAAACTAATTGAACCCCTAATTAAACCCTAAATTGATTGCCCCAATCTAACCGAACCCTAATTGAACCCTAAATTGAATGCCCTAATCCAACCGAACCCTAAATTGAACTAATTGAACCCTAAATTGAATGCCTCAAATCAACCGAACCCTAAATTGAATCAATAGAACCCCCTAATTGAACCCTAAATTGAAGTAATTGAACCCTAAATTGAATGCCCTAATTGAATCGAACCCTAAATTAAACTAATTGAACCCCTAATTAAACCCTAAATTGATTGCCCCAATCTAACCGAACCCTAATTATTGAATGTCCTAATCCAACCGAACCCTAAATTGAACTAATTGAACCCTAAATTGAATGCCTCAAATCAATCGAACCCTAAATTGAATCAATAGAACCCCCTAATTGAACCCTAAATTGAAGTAATTGAACCCTAAATTGAATGCCCTAATTGAATCGAACCCTAAATTAAACTAATTGAACCCCTAATTAAACCCTAAATTGATTGCCCCAATCTAACCGAACCCTAATTGAACCCTAAATTGAATGCCCTAATCCAACCGAACCCTAAATTGAACTAATTGAACCCTAAATTGAATGCCTCAAATCAACCGAACCCTAAATTGAATCAATAGAACCCCCTAATTGAACTATAAATTGAAGTAATTGAACCCTAAATTGAATGCCCTAATCGAACCGAACCCTAAATGAAACTAATTGAACCCTAAATTGAATGCCCTAATACAATCGAACCCTAAATTGAAATAATTCAAGCGCATCGGATATGTAAATTTTGATCATTTTTTTCCCATTTGAACATTGATCATTTGTTTGATAATTTTAAGTTGTTAATTGTGCATTTTAGAATTGTGATTATTGATCGATGATTTTAGGTTATTAGCGGTGCATTTAAAGTAATTGCGATTATTAATTGATGATTTTAGGTTGTTAATTGATGATTTTAGATTGTTAATTGTGCATTGAGCATTTGAGATATTGAGATTATTGACGGAGGATGGGACCCAATTGGATTGAATGTGTGATTTTTGTTAATTTTTATTGCATTGAGCATTTGAGAATTGAGAATTGAGATTGTTGACGGAGGATGGGACCCAATTGGATTGAGATACCTGTTAGTTAGCGCAAACACAGACACCACGTCTGATCGACGGTGTCCGACATTTAAAAAACAAATTAACGTATGCCGATGTGTCTGGAGGTGCGTGTCGGTGGGCGTCGAACACGTGTCCGGAGGCGTCAGACACGTGTCCAAAGGCGTCGGACACGTGTCGGTATGTGTCGGACACGTGTCCGGAGGTGTCAGACACGTATCGGACACCATATCGACACCCTATATGAGGTGTCGGAATTGAGGTTGTTGACGGAGGATGAGACCCAATTGGATTGAGATACATGTTAGTTAGCGCAGACACGGACACCACGTTTGATCGACGGTGTCCAGCATTTAAAAAACAAATTAACGTATGCCGATGTGTCTGGAGGTGTGTGTCGGTGGGCGTCGAACACGTGTCCAGAGGCGTCGGACACGCGTCGGTATGTGTCGGACACGTGTCCGGAGGTGTCAGACACGTATCGGACACCATATCGACACCCTATATGAGGTGTCGGAATTGAGGTTGTTGAATGTGCATTAAATTTAGGTTAGTTAGGTTAATGCGACATTTTTAGCATGCACCCCCTGGAATCTAATCGTGGCTCTAGCACTGGCTATAATTAGCCCTAATTAGTCCTGATTAACAATATTTTAGTAAATCAATTAACCCTAATTAGCTCTAACGAGTCTAATTAGTTTTAATTAACCCTAAGAACCTGATGAAATTCAAATTAGCTGTAATTACCCCAAATTAGCCCAAATGAACCCAATTATGCGCATATTGATTGTAGTTAGCCTAATTAGTCATAATTTGCACTAACATAACCCAATTACGCCTAATTAGCGCTAGTTAGGACTAATCAACACTACTCGGCACCATCAAAACCCTAATTAGGACTAAATAACCCTAATTAGTCCTAATCAACCCTAGTCAGCTATAATTCTCCGAAACTATCTGTTTTTAACATTAATTAGCTCTAACATAACCCATCTCTCACCGTGTATGGGGGAGATGATAGATCGGTGGGCTGCGGATCCAGGTTGGGACGCCAAGAGTAAGAGCGGGGCTGAGAACAGACAGAACAGAGATCCGACGCACACGGGGGGGTCGGTGCCACACGACATTGTCCGACACATGAACGCGGTCGAGCACCCGGATCTGGAGGAGGATGAGGTCATAGCTCTGACCTATACTCAGACGCACGTGCGGAAGAAGGACAAGGACGAGACGCACCGGGCGGGCGACTATATTTCAGATATTGCCCGGCGGATCGATGTGAGTCAATTTATTTAAGTTAATGTTTTTTCTTTCTATCCTCAATGTCTGTTTCATTAATTAATGCCCTAACATATCGTTAAACCACTATTTTTGCAGGCCTCGTATGAACAGCTAAGGGGGTCCGAGCAGCAGTCCGGACAGCCATCAGCGTCCACTAGTACGGCTGCGAGTACTGGGGGGTTGAAGCGATGGCTGGATACGCCGGAGGTCGTGAATCGGCCGAAAGGCCGCATACGCGGCCTGCCTAGCACGACTGCTCGTGCCGTGATAGGAGCTTCCTCACCCCCTGCTGCCCCTCCGCAGACACCGCCTCCTCGTCCTCAGTTGCACGACGCGGAGATCCAGCGCATTGCTACAGTGTGTGCCGGATGATCAGGGAGCAGGGCACTGCCGGACAGGCCGCCCCGGCCCCGGATCAGCAGGATCCAGATCCGGGACTCAGGAACCCCTGGTGAGCCCCTTCCCATGCCCGTTCCTAGCTTCCCCCCTCCCCCCCCACCCCCCGCGCCCGGCTTGTACTCTTCTCCCCTCTCCTAACCGGCTATATCCGGTTCCTGGCTTGTACATATATGAGTTTTTTTTATAATAAATATTTTTTATAATTGATTATATATATTTATTTCTGTATTGATTATTGCGCGTTGTTGTTGAGAGTTGAAAATTGTATTACAGGCCTGGGGAATTGAAAAAAAAAATTTCAAAAAAAAAATTGACTTTTGGCGACAGATTAATTCCGTCACTAAACTATTAGTGACGGGCTTTTATACGAGGGATTTTTAGCGACGGTGAATCCGTCGCTAATTCTTTTAGCGACGGATTGTTGGCTTTTAGCGACGGATTTCTCCGTCGCTAAAAGCCTGTTTTCTTGTAGTGAGAAAGAGAAATCACATTTATTACCAATTTGAGGAAAAATAGCAATTGGCATGGTTTTTAATGGTCAATCATTGAGGCCTAGTAGTTACAGAATTTCCTTAGGTCTAAAACATAAATCACTTAAAAGAAAAATTAAACCTTTAACCAACACTTCGTGTTATCACCAAGGTGGGTTACTTCGATTTAAAAAACGAGTAACTAGGGAAAAGGCCTTAAAATTACATACCTCGACTTAGTTAGTGCAAACGACACAATTATGGGTGGTGGTTGTGGCTGAAAGATTGTTCTAGTATAGAAGTCTCGATTGTACATACTAGCTGTCATTGTACACTGTGATTTATGGCGATGATGTATCAGAATGGGACTTTGCAAGTGATTAATAAAATGCAGATGAATGAAGAATGGGCCATGTCGATTGCCACAAGGCAAATTACTTTACTGAAGCTTCTTCTTTTAGGTACTATACTACTATTCAAAGGTCTTATACATTCGTTAAAAAAACAAGTCCAAATCATCAATCTATACCTTTGTGTGGTCAAACTCGATGTAAAAAAAGGCAATGGCACCATAAATTACACAAATGATCCTGTAATAGTGAAGTGAGTGTTTGAAAGGTCATCTATATGTAAAGCATTTCAATGTAGTTCAGTATGTATGAAGTTTATCACAAAAATATGCAGTCTTAAAGGCGGGAAGATTTTGGAGCAAAATTATTCCCGTTAGAAGGTGTTAGGTCAGTCCAATTTATGTGGACCATATTTTTAATGGACCATAGTGGGCGTTAGGGTGATTGGAGGAGTAGCTCGTGGGAAAGGAGCGATTAAGTGCGGTCCTCTAAAGCGGCAATTTCTTTGAAGTGATCATGTTTTGAAGTAGTAAAAGACGTGCAGAATAAAGGAGTAGGTGAGAGTGGGAGAATGAGGTTGATTAGGAAACTCGGTGAGTTACACTCGTATTTGTTGCTCTTTGTTTTGGTTTTCACTCGGATCAAAATATAATTCTTTTCAGTTCCTCTCTATACATATGGTTGTGAATGATATGATACCCATATGCAAGTCGGAAATCTATTTTGAGATTTACAAATTGTTAACAAAATTTCATAAGTTCATTATGAAAAGATAACATATAGATCTTTTCAGGTGACATAAAATTTTAGCAGTGATGGCAAGTTAATTCTGAGAGTACCTCCTTAGGGCATGAAATCACACATGCTGTGATGTGTGAACGATGGTTGTGTACCATAGTTACGAGCTAGACATGGATAAGATACATGGCACAACAATGACATGGAAATAATGTACTGCCCATAATAATAAGAAATGATGTCACACACTATGATCCAGCTTAAAACTTTGAGTTTTTTTTTTTTTTTTTTAATTTCTATATGGCAAATGAGAGAAATATTGTGTGACAATTTTCACAAATTATGGCTATTCCTACACTATACAGTTTTAGCGAAAACATGAGCATTTGTATATAAAAGAGTGCAATCACTGATCACTCATGACACTGAAAAAATGTCTTCCCTAAAAAACGATCTGTTGTTTCAATTTAAATAAGAATGTTTAAACTTACAACGGAAATGGTGATAGCAAAAGAATTTCTTGCCTAAGAATGGTGATAGCAAAAGAATTAGCAACTTTAGGTAATCCTATTCCTGATAAAATACAAGTCTCTACTGTCTTGTCTAGCCTGCTAGATTCATGGGACCCTGTTGTCATATCCATAAATGTGTCTAGCCAAGATTTGACAATGAAAATTTTGCCTATGTTGCTAGAATTAGAAGCTGAAAGGAGAGTTAAAAAGAAAAAGAATGAGTCTCATTTTGTTACTCCTACGTCTACTTTCAATACTGGTTCCACGTCTTTTAATGCCCCTGATGTTTTTAAACCAAACTCGTTTTCTAGTACCCCTAATGCTCTTAAACCTAGAGGTCAGAATTTCAAAAATAGGGGAAGAAAATTTCAAAGAGGAAATGGTCGTTTTAATAAGAAACTATCAGGTATTGCTATACTTGTGGAAAACCTTGTCACCAAAGGAACAATTGTCCTCAGATTAAAGATGGAAACAATAAGCAGTTGAAAAAAGGCCCTAGAGACATTGTTTGCGTGGTTTTTGAATCACTGCTGGCTGATTGTGATTCTCAATCCTGGTGGGTGGACTCTGCCTCTTCTCACCATGTGGCAAAGACTAGAGAGAATTTTGTAGAGATGAGAGATGTGAAAGCCGGTGACTACAAGCTCTATATGGGCAATAACATGTACTGTGATGTGCTTGGTGTTGGTACAGTGAAAATTCCGTTGCCTGGACAGAATAATCTCATCTTGATGGATGTTCTCTACACGCTTAATATGAGGCGCAATCTGCTCTCAGTGCCACGCATGGATGAAAAGGGTTTTGAGCTGTGTTTTAGTTCTTCCAAAGTTTCTATTGGGAAGCATGGGCGTATTCTTGTTTGGGGGTTTGATGGTCCATATCGTTTGAACATTTTTTATGGTAATGAAAATGTTGCTAGTTGTTCTACTTACATTGATACTCGTTATAATGTGGATGTCAATTCTGTTTTATGACAAATGAGATTGGGTCACTTAAATTACAATAAAATGAAAAGGATGGCTCAAATAGGGTTAATACCTAGCTTGAAGTTAGATTTAAAACCATGTGAAACTTGTTTGAGTGGTAAGATGGCTAGAAAGCCTTATGAAAAAATAGATAGATCCTAACAACTGTTAGAATTAGTATACTCTGATATTTGTGGCTCTTTAAATGTTAAAATTTACAACGAAATGGAGTATTTTATTACGTTTACTGCTGATTTCTCTAGATATGGGTATGTTTCTTAGGCAAGACATTGTGTGACAATTTTCACTCATTATGGCTATTCCTACACTCTAGAATTTTAGAGAAAACATGAGCATTTATATATAAAAGAGTGCAATAACTGATCACTCGTGACACTGAAACAATGTCTTGCCTGAGAAACTGATGATCACTCACATACGCATATGTGCTTTCCAGGTCCAATTTTGGGTCCTTTCGCAAGATTTCTCCACGGACCTAATCAAACTCAGAATCGAAGTCCGCTTAGAAAAATATGAACTCGAAGCCTGGCCATCACAGAATGCAATTGTACCACTCCTTCAACTGTTCCTTCTTGAGAGGTAGTTCTGTGATCAATTTCCTTGAAAATAACAACAACATCATTGTAATACGTGGGCAAAGATCTACCATTTTGTGTGGTAGAGAAAGATTTTTGATTCAATTCAAAAAGACGGGTTTCATCTGATCCATCATAGAATGTTTTCGACACATCCTCCCATTCCTTAGCTATGGAGAGGCGAATAAACCGCTGCATCAGTGACTGACTCGTTGAGTCAATAACCAGCTTTTCACTCTGTGATTTTCAGTGATCCATTTTGCGTGGCTGAGATCTTCAGGGCTGGCTTCTTCGTTTCTCCGGTGAGATATCCGGCTTTGTTGCGAGTGCCAATACACATCTCCAAAAGCTGAGACCACAATTGATAATTGGTCTCATTCAGGATGATGCTGGTAGGAAACGCAGAGTTGTCTTGTTGAATAATTTGTAGTGTTGGGTTATTTGGTGCAGTTAGAACAATGGGATTGAAATCAGCCATTTAGTTTCAGAAGGTGAAGGAAGACAACTCTGATTTAGTGATGGTGGGCAGTTTTCAGACCTACTCTGATACCATGTGAAAGAAAAGAATTTCAGAATAGTTCAGTATATTCATTCTTCTTCAATACAAAGCCCTATACATACAATTGCATCTTGAAAGGAAACTATACACAATATTTGTCAAATATTCTATTCTATGAAAACTATATACAAGATCTATATCAAATATTCTATTCTAAGAAAACTATATACGAGATCTGTCAAATAAATAAATTCTTATAATTGTGACATGATTCTTATAATTATGGAATCATACAGTTGACCAACATATTCCTATGATTATGGAATCAGGTACCTATTGCTAGCATTTCAAAAACTAAAAAGCATGTACTAGCTTGTTATATTTGACGGTTCTCAATATAAATAGTCGGGACCAACCCAAATTACCAAATATTTTTTTAGTTCATGAAGACCCACAGGGTAAAAGAAAAAACAAAAAAAGCTTGAATAGGTTAACGTTTAGCAAGTTAAGTTAAAAGTGCTTCGTCAGGTAGTATTAAGAGCGTAAGAACAATGTGCAAATCTATGCATTTGAAGTGATTCTAATTTGTTGGTTACAGTAAGAGTCAGATTTGCTCGCTCACTGCCTTTGTAGACTAAGCTTTAGGGTCACTATATCAGAAAGTGATAGTGACCCTAAATCTTATAGCTTACATTTTTTTGGTTAATAAGAAAATTGCATAGATAATGTAAAAGAGGTCCTCGATCTTAGGGCCATACAAGTTCTGATACAAATAAAGCCAACATCTGGCTATAGAAACATAAACCATAATGGTGCACCCTACGTACCTATAAACTATCATCACAAATAAAACTATTATCACAAATAAACAGGCCTACATCCAAAATATATCATCGACCCAATCTTGATAGATAGTCGTGCGGGCCTGACAAGTAAAAGTAACAATGAAGCGTGCTTCCTTCAAAAGGTGTAGATCCGCCCTGTCGATACTAAAGTAATGATAATATGTTACCATCTAGCAAAAGTCATAGAAGATAGTTGCCACTGGATCTAGGATATCCTCAGAGACTACCATCTGGTTTATGAGAAAATAAGAATCATTTAGCGCTTCTATGTGTAAAAACTTTTGTTTCAATGCCCATGAAGAGACTAATAGTAATCCATGAGCTAAAGCAGTAAAATTATCAGAAGGTAGAGTGGAGAAAGCTGCTAATCCACATCTAGTAGTATTGTAATAGCACCATACCCAATACCTGCCCAAAGGCGCCTTTTATCAAAACATGAATGAATGACCATAGAGAATCTGAAAGGGTTTCAAGAGCAAGCCAACTGGTTGCTATGAACACAAACCGGCCGAGACCGCAAAGACAAAGGGATGTGATTTCTAGTTGGTGAACAGTTTAGTTGAGGTAGAAAGCGTCGAGATGTTGGAAGTTTCTTGAAGATATTGTTTAAAGAATTAGATAAATTGAGTATCTAAGGGATAATGACCCATGGGTTAAAAGGTACTGCACGAAAGACTAGTTTATTTCGGTGTGTCCAAATGAACCAAATAGTGACAAAATATATATATAATGGCTAGGGCATTGGAGCGACCATGGTCGCTCCAATGCCAATTATCCATCGATCACCAAACCTGAAACCAAACTTCAAAATTTTCCTTACAATGTACAATGTAGACCCCAAATAAAACTGTTACTTCACTAAGCAAATTAAACAAATGCAAAAGAGGATAACAGCATCCCTTTGTAATTCATGGCTAAGTCGCTATCTTTGCAACTAATAAGTTGCTCTCTTTGCACTTAATGGCTAATAAGAACAAGAAGCAGGAAGTGAGGTACTGTAAAATGTCTACACAAAATTCCTGCATAACAACTAGTAGTGAATTTAGTGCAGTAATATTGTATAGATATGTACATTATAACTATGAATTGTAACGGCTACTCAACCAAACAGCATGATGAAGATAAATCTGCATATATCTTTGTCACTGTAAAACTCTTCTGCAACTCTCAGGACCATGAATTAGAAGATATTCCAATAGTATCAGAGCCTTATATGAGGGTCTCCAGTTCTTATTGTCAAATTTTCATAACCTGAACTCACAATACAAGTTAATTATATTGCATCAAACCAAAGTTTGTTTATCAATAAAACTAACTATGAGAACCTTTTTTGCTAGGTATCGACGATTCTCCAATAATCATCGACTTCTAAGGCTGCACTCTATATTATTCCCATCGTATGTGTGTCTGGTGCCCATAGATCTCCATTAGTGGCTTCCTCAGTTAATCTGTACTCGCCAATCATAAAACCATGTTCAGAATCAGCAAAGCATAAGTGAAGGGTGGACGAAATCACACTGCTTGCTAAAATAACGAAATATCAATACTTTTCAGTCCTTTAGTGACAACGCATCAGTAACTAGTTGTTGGTGCAAAAATAAGGAGTTCAAGCCTCTCTCCTTATCATTAATCTAGTACTCATCATCCTATCATGGAAAATCATCTTCTACCCAGTTGGTACTTATGATGCTCTGATGTGAGTAAAAAGGTCAACTACTCCTGAAAATACATGCGGTTGTCCAACAGTAAACCAACTATTTGAAACTCACTGCACAGTGAGAGAGCGTAAAATGGTTTCATTGCATAATGGATTTCTCTTAATTGCGCATAAAACCAGAGAAGATCGAACCACAAAACTTAAACCAAGGTGTCTAGATGAAAATTATGGAATAACATGGGGATCTACTTCCACTATATGTAAAGCAGTTTAAACAACATCTAAGTCATGTACAATAGCAATTGATACTTGATATTCAACACATGAAAATATATTCACTAAAGTAGTAGTTTATATCATACAAACCCCTAGAGCAAATTGCAAATTTCTCGACCAAAACATATCCATGAACCTTGCTTAGAGACTTTACGAGATCCAATGAAGATCGTAGCTTCCAAGATAGGGCTTGTGAATCGAATGTCATCAGATGATTTAAAGATATTTCTGCTAAAAAAGGAATTGATTAACTTTAGACGACAATACAGATATAAGGCTGATAAATTTTCTAAAAGTCACATAGCTAGGAGTCCTCTAATAGTCCTAGAGTGTATAAATAGTAGGGGTAGACGGTACTTAACATGGCATATGCACTAGATTAATGGATAGGTATGGGGAGAAATATAGTACATACCCAGCGCCAGGGAGGCCAACTTTGAACTCATTCCTGAAAATAATCAAGGCCAACTTTATCAGCATGTCAAATTTGTCCTTCATTCCCTTCTAAATAAATGCTTCCAAAAGCAGTCCTTGAAATAATTTATGAGGTCAAAATTCTAAATTCTTCACACACATCAATCTCCTTGCCTTGATGGGCTCTCTATCTTTCTAGCATGGCTTCCACAGTAACTGTCATTGCTGGAATCATGAAAACAATGCCATAAGCCCATAGCAATTGATATAAGTACCACAAGTTCTCAAACTAAGGCTTTCGCTGTAGAGTTACAAGTTAGGCAAATATGGAGTTGTCCTACTAAAAATGGATAAGATTTTGCTCAAATGTAAAAACCAAAAACCTCCTCGGGTGCTTTTGTATTGTATATACTGTTTTCCCCCTTTTTGCTTGGCTGCTTTTTTTTTAAACTACAAGGAACTTGCTCAGCATCTAGTCATACAAAAGCACTTTAAACTCCAAAAGTGAAATATAAGCTTGCAAAAATCATATTCCATAACCGAAAGAACAAAAAATCCATGAATTACAGCTACCTAGCTTATTATAATATATCAGTTTCATAAATAAAGCATATAATTTCACGTGTCAGATATATATGAACCATAAAACGGAGATCGACTAAATGGTGCGCAAATATCAGCAAAAGTTATCCCAGATCAGTTGTACAGCATACGTTTTTTCAGTAACCTTACTAAAGTCGTATAGCTCAAAATTTGAGATAAAGGTTTACTACTGAAGTCAAGCCTATACAATCATGGTGCAAATTTTGTACACTTTCAAACCGTTGCCTCACCCCCACCCCACCCCAAAATACCGCCAAACACCACAGTAAAGGGGAAAAAAAATAAGAAAGTAGGATTTCATACAGTGATGACCTGAATATCCAAACTTCCTAAAAAAGTTAACTTTTGAAAGCATTTCTTCGAAAAACATATAAAGTTTAGCATAAACAATTACTTTGTTCCCTCCAAACTTTTCTTATCTAACAATAAGAGCCCATCCCAGCTTGCCTTACTCTCAGGTTGGCAAGGCAATCTAAACAACTTATGCAACTCATGTAGAAGGAAACTAAACAAACTCAATCCTAAAACAAAAAAAATCATGATGCGGTCACATAAACCACACGCATGAAGGTCACATATAATCAACAAGAAGATAATAAATCCAGCAAAATTTTTGGCAGAAATCATATGTTCCCCCTTCTGTCCTCCCTCCCAAACTCAGCTAATACTGTAACCACACAAATAAAATAAAATGAAACAACTCATAAAAAAGACCGAAGAGACAACTAAAGAATTATGGAAGTTGTTATGGATTAGGTCAATTAACTGAGGGTGCTAAACTGCTTTGGTACTAAAGGTACACAGAGACGTAAATTTTTTGTAACTAAATACATTTACACTTTACAGTTGTCACTAAATCATGCATTAACAGCAGGAAAAAAGTATGTAAAATTACTTGCTGAATACACATAAACGGCAAGAAGAGGTAAACTCACTTGCTCAAAATGACTTCAATGAAGACAATTATAAATTAGTAGTCCTGAAAAACCAGTAAGATAATTAACCCGTTTCATATTATGTATATGTCTATACTGAACAATAGCATTGCATTAGAGGAACATAATAATAGATAAACCAATAGGGAGGTTACACTGAAGAAGGAATTCAGACCACAAGGTAAACATGAAAGATCTAAAACAACAATATTATGGCTCTTCAAATAAAGTAAAAGATTAGAAATTGCACCTGTGCTGACTGTTTACGAACAAAGCTCAATACTACCAATTTTCGCTCTTCTTGTGAGTACCTCTCCCCAATTGAATAAAGTGATTTGAACATTGGACAAGTCAAGGATACATGATGCATGTGGAAGTATGGCTTTTACAGACTGATAATATCTGTCATCAAATTTACACCAGAATTCACGTTATCCACCTCATTGTTATTAGTACACTTACAACACGTCTAGTGGTTGCCGAAGGTGTTCAACAATCATCGAAGATGTTTGCTAGACAATAGTCTGATTTTGAAAGTATGAGGTATGTACCTAAGGTGGCGTCGGTGTCCAAATACTTGAAAACCTCTTAGAGACGAACAAAGTTGTACTGATATAGTGCATCATTCTCTGGGTCATCTATACTTTCAGTGATAATCTCAATTCTCGAGTTTGAGGACAAATTGGTCGTTTTGGATTGGCAGTTGGGTCAAACAAACCTTTTGAAGAGTGCCATGACAAAAGACATGCACTCTTTGTCTATACTGAAGGCCGAAACGTCTTCACCCAATTGTTAAGATGTGACCTAGATGGGAGTCACATGTAAATCCAATACTGAAAATCTCACCCCCAACCCTACTCTTAGACAGAGGGCAAGTGGAGTGACAAAGAATGTTAGAAGTTCTATACATGCCTAAAAGCCCGAAAATGGAGTAAAGAGTCTTATGTCACTCTTTAGTTGTGCTTTCTCTAAAGCTACTTCTATATAGTTTTTGCAAATTAAAATTTGCATAGGTCCATAAATATAAGAATCCCTTGCAGTTTGGAAATAGCAAATGGGATGTAAGGTATTAACTCTGACTTAAAAGAGTATTTAAATAGTTGTCAAAAAAGTTGATCTCAATAGGTTATACTCGCTACCCTGTTGATTGTAGATTAGTTTTGCAGCCTTTTTCAATTCTAAAGAGCCAGTTGACTAAGCAAACATGGTATGTTGTATTCCCACCAATAAGAATACGAGTTGCTAGAGGTCGTGTGTCTAGCTACCAATACCCGTAGTACAACTCTGTAATAACAAAATAAAAGTTTCTTGCTAAATAAGTCGTGTCTATATGCTGAAGTGCCTCTAAATAACTTGTAGTTGATATTGAATAATTACCTCTTGGTCAGACATGTATAATTGGATATGCTCGACCTCGACAAACAAATCGGCCATCTGTGTAGAACATGAAGCTCAGTTTTCCAGGATTTACTCCGCTGTTTACCTCACGAAGCCTCCTTTGTTCATTTACCGTTGAAGTCGGTAGAAGTAAAAAAAAAAGGAGCTGCAAATGTGTAGGTAAAAGAGGGTCATGCTATCAGGAAACTGAAATCACCAATGTGTCATTTTCGGACAAATATCAACGGGCACCGGACAAATTTCTAGATAACTTTACAGTGCCATCTGCAAATGCCAAGATTTTAGGAAAAGGAAATTGCAGTTTTCAGCTAGCCTCGTGCTTAAATGAAATTCAAAATTATGCAGTTCTTATTAATTATCTCCGTTTCTGTGCCAATTATTGTTGTTCAAAGAGAAAGAACTAAAAGGTTTTTCGTATCTGTTCTGAACCTGATGTCTGGAACATAATTTAATCAAAGAGGAAACCCCCTTTCTAACAAGAAGATTTAAACACATAAATGAGACCAAAAAGAAATGAAGAAAAAGAGCATATGCCTACTACAATCAAGCCTTTATACCAGAAGGCATAAGAAGTTACCATCCAATGTTTTACGATGCAGAAATAAAAGACCCGAAGCGAAGATGCAAATAGAGCTCTGCTTTTTGTACCATCTTGACGTACCGAACCAAATCATATATCCCATTCAATGATACTAAAACCGAGAAACGGAGGCACATTAGTTCACTGAAAGCAAAAAGAATGACAATTTGAGCAAACAGAGGAAAGAGAGTTTAGTAAACGAGTAAAAAGCAAATTATGTTGCCAGGTGAATCTTCATGAACATTTCAGAATACAGGTTTATCTTTGAGAAGCCAATACTTCCCATGAGCCCAAGATCGTCGTTTCTTAAATCTTCATATTAATTCCTAACCTTGCACCTACTCCTTTTTTCAGAATCATTACTGCCATGGCAACTGCTGGCACTCCTGTCCGTCTTGTAGTAGCTGACAATAGCCTCAATTGTTTCCAACACTCAATCCTTTTGCTTTGAAATAAGATAGCATATGATTAGAATATGTTGGTTAACCAAAATGCTGCAATGTAGCGTTTCTAAACCCCAAAAGAGAGCAACTTGCTAGGACAGCTTCCTTATAAAATCAACCGTGCTCCTTAATCCAATTACAATATGGACGGAAAACATAATGAGATATTTTCTTAATTGTGTTTTCCCCTAATATAGTATATGTATATACAAGCATAAGCCTGTTTAGAAAAGGCCGGAAGATGAATCTTACCTGATGATTTGATCTCCGTAAACTGATGTATAGTTTGGGAGCACTATTGATGATCTGATCTTACTGTCTGATGAGTAAAGAACTCATACCAGCTAGATATCTGAATGATTCTTGCAAAAGCAAACTTTTGTCACTGTCCATATGACCTGATCAAAGTTAGTAATAGTACATAAACAATTGAAATGCGCATTCAACATCTATATTCATACAATGCATACTAATAAGAAAGTTGAGAAGTTTCTAAGAGTGCAAGAAAGGAAAAGAAAATGAGCATCTCTCTCATACAGATAATTCATTAATACACAACTGAAGTTAAAACTGTTGAATATACAATTCTCTGGAATAAAATGAATCAGAAGAGTTGGTAACTTATTTATGGGGATCCTAGGTGGATATCCCTTTCATTCTTCACACTTGTAAACCAAATAAATCTCCCATACAATTTGGGAGAAAAACAAATCCCAAATGAAGGGGGCAATTGTGTAAGGACAATTACAGGCAACTTTTCTGGACATTATAGCAAGTGAAAACAAAAGGAATATAAAGGAAATATTCATACTCTACTTTCTGATGTTGTACCAGAGGCACTGTCCTGCCGAAGAGATGCACAACACGCTAACGGGAATGGAGCTTGCCAAGTATATCCTGCAATCTTATTTTACATCTCATTTGAATGCCGAAAGGAACCCCAAGTCATTAGCCAAAGAAAAAAAAAAATCAAAATCCCATTAACTGCTCACTGATCGTATACGTCACATCAAGAACCCCCGTTAGCTCTATGTGATGAATTTACTTATATAAGTTAATATGTGTACACATGATGGTTATGTATGAAATTCACAGTCCTGCACCAGCTTCACTGAAGTATCTTCTCCTAAAACTTTAATCCTGATATCGATGTTGAGATCTCCTACGCAGCAATTCCTGAAGTAAGTGATGACCAAAGTGAAGTTAATGTAGATTAATATATAGTCTTTAATTGGATTGAATATGAATTTAGAGGTCAAAGACATTATGCACAACAACACATGGAGACTACCAGCTATAAGATCAAGAGCTTTGCAGGGCCTGAAATCAGAACTTGAGACTTTGCCTGTACCAAACTCTCAAACTCAAGATACTCTCATATGGTCTTTAGACAATTCTGGACAATTTTCAATCAAATCTGCTTGGGAAGGAATCAGAACAAGGAAAAATACAGCTCCTTGGTGGAAATTATTGTGGTTTCCTGGACACATACCAAGATGCTCAATGATGCTATGGTTGTTGTGCAATGGAGGATTAAGAACAAAAGCAAAGTTAAAAAGCTGGAAGATATTGCAAGATGATAAATGTGTGCTATGTGCTACACAGGAAGAAACTGAAGATCATCTGTTCTGGAGATGTATATATGCTCAGGAGCTATGGGAGGTAGTCATGAATAAACTGCAGGTATCTCCACAAGTACAAACTTGGAATGAAATGCTACACTATGCATGCATCAAGTTCAGAGGAAAAAGTTTGAAAGCAAAACTATGTAAACTCCTTATTGCAGCTACATGCTATGGACTATGGCAGGAGAGGAATGCAAGAGTCTTTAAACAACAGGCTGTGTCAGTACATGGATGCCTGGGGGTGATTCAACAGTGGGTGAAATATAGGACATTTAGTTGGGAAAAGTGACCTGCAACTTCAGTTAATCAAATGTTGTGTGAAGCTTGGGGTATTGATAAACAACTATTGTTAAAAGTGAGATAGTGTCTTGATGGCTGACAACATGAAGAGAGTTTGGTAGAAACTGGTAGGTTGTATATTGTAAAATTGTATATGAAGATAGTGAGTGAAGTGGATAGTTGGCAAGAGGGAACAACCATGTACATATTTTGTTGAAAAGGAATGAAATACCTCACTGGCACCTTTACCAAAAAAAATATATATAGTCTTTGACAAACGTAATACGAGGTCGCCCTTCCTACACAAACCCATGGTCCTATACAATTTCAAGCCAACATCCAAAGGAGTGGGAGATACTACCGTTTAGACGTTGAAACTTGCAATTGAAAACCCAAGTAACAATATCAACCGAAACCCAATTCTCAGATTACCACACATAAGAGATAATATTGATCAAACATTATTAAGAGCTAAATCTAAGCTGTATGCTGGAAATCAGTTCAAAATTGCATGCTCCACTCGGTCAACCAAATTTAAAGTTAAACTTCAAATTCAAGACAAACCACAATACAAAAGCCCAAAATTACCAAAATTCAAACAGAATTTCGATATATCTAGAAGCTCAGATTCAACAGTCCAAAACCCTAAGTAGAATGTCCGGTCTTACACGGCTCAATTAATTGAGATGGATGTTGTTGTGGTGGCAGTAGCGGAGTTGACACGAAGACTGTGGATGTTGAGTTGGATTTCGATAATGGTGGTGGTGGGTGGGCGATGAAGTTGGGTTGGTTGTAGATCTTTGGTGTTCGTTTCTTTGTGGCTCTGTGGTGGTGGCTTTGGATCTACGGCGAGTGTGGAGGTTAAGTTTGTGGTGGTAGTGACCCGTTGCGTAAGCAGTGTTAGTCACCGGTGGAAAGACGGTGTTGCGTCGATATGGCGGTGGTATTGTTGCCGGTTTAAGCGATGGGGAAGAGAGGGAAAGTGAAACAATTAACACAGTGGCACGGGTGTAATTTGATGTGAAATCGTGGGCTAAGTGCTAAAATTAATGTGGATTGAGTTAGCCTCTTTTATACGTGTGTATAGATATAGATATAGATATAAATATAAACAGATGATATATGCCGTACCGTGTGGTCATTTGGGCGCAGCTTTTCTACATTTGATAACATAAAAGATTTACGTACACATGCATCCCATATTTGTCTTTTCTTGTCCCCTACGCACCATTTGTAGATACATCTGTTGATACACATTAATATGTGGTTATGCCGTTATGACTGAGAGCCCTTTTTCCTTTACAATTTTTATAGGAAAAAAAGCTTACATTGCATGAAATTAAAGATATCAAAATAGCAATGTGCACCGTGATTTTTAAATGTATCAGAGATGAAATCTTGTTGACTTGTATGAGCTCCATCTGTTAGAAACATTTTTTTTTTAACATCAACTCTTTTCTTTTTTTTCCTTGAATTTACTTGAATTGCACAATTCCTCCATGCATAAGCTGGTCACTGCCTTGAACTTACATTATTAATGCCAGGCATGGTGCGTAACAATTTATTTTATGCGGTATACACGACAATTCTATGCCTACCTGAAACCATTCCCCCAAGTCTTCTGGTTCACCCCACTTGTCTGATTGTTCCTATAGCACTTCCTATCTGATAGAAAAGGATCGCACTTGTTGTTCACTTACTCCTTGCCCGACATTTTGGTACCTTATTGCTAGGTCCTCGAGGGCTTTGTCAGCATTTATCATGCACTTCTAAGACTTCAAATGATCCACCGTGTAAAGATATATAATAGTTTAGGACATTGTTTGCACTAGAAAAATATATTTTTTACTAATGACTCCACTTTGATTAAATGCTACTAAATGACATTTACTCTTTATTAGTGGGTAGTTATTTCCTAAGTGGGTAGTTTATCTTTGATGAGTAATTTATATTGTAATGGTAGTTATTTTCTACAAAGTCTCTAGGATAAATGATGGGTCAAAGAAGAAAACAATCATCATCCAGACATATCAAGACTTTTTTAAGTCTTTTTCTTTACTTTCATGTTTAGAGGTTTTTGCTGCCATCGATAGGAAGTTCAGTTTCTAGACTTGGAAACATCGTTGTGTAAACATTCACAATCAATCGAAGCTATCTTTGTCATTTATGGGTGCACAATCTTTTTTATGCAATTTTTATTTGTTCGCCAAAGTTTCTAACTTTCAGGGAAGTCCCCAGGCACTTCCCAGGCCCGAGGGGCAAAAAAGATCCCACACTTTTAGTCAATTGTGCCGCGGGTGCACCAATCGACAGTGAGTTTGCCTAGCAGGGCAAACATTGGCACGCCCGATGGGAACCTTTTAATCTGAAAGTGGGAAATGCCAAATATCAAAATTCGGGATATTTTAAAAAATGTTTCCAAATAATTCTTTGGAATTTCAGGCCCGATTTGAAGAATTAAGGGCCAATTTTTGTACTGATTTGATGAAAGGCCGTAGATCGGCATCTTCAGTGCCTAGAAACGAGCAACGGTTTGTGTTTGCAACTTATATGAATACAATGCTGATTGATTTAAGTCATTTCTAGGCCGATCTTGACTTACGTGAATGCAAATTACAGTTTGCCTATTTTGCCAACCATTTTGGTAGACACAATTTATGAGTTATAAAGGCTAGAAAATCACATAAGAAGATACAATGGTTTAGATTATCCACCGGCAATCTCGGAGGATGTTTTAGATGAAGTTAGATGGATGAGGAAGGAAGTGAAATTATTCCTTTCCACACTTGCTAAGGTTGAAAGGTTGCAAATCAATAGTCATTCTTTGACTATGTCAAATGAGATGATGCCAAACATGGCTGAAACAAGACAATATTTAAAAGATAGATGCAACAAATTCATGGTTAGTAAAAATAACATGACTACCTATCAAGAGGAGTCGTTTCACGATATCCAACTTCAAGTGTTATCTCCATGCAATTCAAGTGAATTACCTGATGAATTGCATTAAAAATGTGTGTTAAGGGGAAATTATTTGAATTCGTTGATGCAACTGGTTAAAACTTACATGAAAAATGGTATAAGTAATTTTTGTAAAATCAATACCGTGCCAAAAATGGCTAAAAAAGTTGAGCAACCATGTCCATTCACATATGTGATTGATATGTCAAAAGGAGATTTAATCGATATAGCTAGGGGGCAAGTTTGTAAGCTTATTTTGGCTTAAAGTAAAAAAGAGCCATTTTCATGCAACGTGTATAGCAAGCCAACCGTGGCTATCCATTTCGAATTCCCCACTGTTGGTGATTTTGAAGCTTTTGACACCATAAAATTTGATGAAAAACATGTATTTTGGGAGCCAATTGGTGTTACATTGTCTGAAAATGGAAACCTTATTTGGGTTTGTGGAGCACACCAAGGTAGAGTATTAATTCAATGGTTATCCAAAACTGTAAGTATGGTTATATATTATTTGTTTTATTCTTCTCCATGCATGTTGAATAAAGAAATGCTCAATCGATTGGCTTATCGGTAGCCATTTTATATGCTGATTGGGTTAATGGCTTGGCCAAAAATGGTCATTATTTGGTTAGTAGCTTGGCCAAAAATAGTCATGGTTTGTTTAGTGGCTTGGCCAAATGTGGTCATTGAGCTAAAGCCAATCGATGGCTTATCGAGTGTGAAAAGTGTAAGACTATCAATAGTGAAAGGCTATCGATTGTAAAATTATGGCTATCGATAGTGAAAATGCTTTCATTTCGAAGAGTGCAAGCATATTGATAGAAAATATTGTCTTGCAAAATCAAGATGATACAGTTTAAGCTAATAGATGGCTTATCGATCGTGAAAGACTATGGATAATGAAAGGCTATCGATCGTGAAAGGCTATATATCGATCTGAAAGTCTATCGATAGTGAGAAAATGCTTTTCGTTTGAAAGTTATGACTCTTCACAATCAATTGTAAAAAATACAAGCCTGTCGATAATGAGAGGCTATCAGCCGAGAAAGGCTATCGATCGTGAAAGATTATTGATCATGAAAGGCTATGGATAATGAAAGTCTATCGATCGTGAAAGTCTATAGATGAAAAAAAAAAAGTTCCCTTTGAAAGATGACTCCTCTCAATTTCTAAATATTCAACTGCTTGAGACAGGGGGCAATGTTTGCACCATAAAATATATTTTTCACTAATGACTCCACTTTGATTAAATGCCACTAAATGACATTTACTCTTTATTATTATTTCTGAAAAGATAATGGAAGATTCAAGAAGTGGAAGAAACCAACTTTCTGAGAATGCGTTCCTATTGATAAGGGATAAGTGTGGTTAGTTACTTATTAGTGAGATAAATGATGGGTCAAAGAAGAAAACAATCATCATCCAGACATATCAAAACCTTTTCAAGTCTTTTTCTTTACTTTCATGTTTAAGGCTTTGGCTGCCTATCGATAGGAAGTTCAGTTTTCAGACTTAGGAACATTGTTGTAGAACAAGAAGACAAGAGAAGAAGCGAACATCATCCACAATACTATAGTATTGTCCAATTGAGAGAGGAAGACTGACAGGCCTTTCTATTCGATCTCTATAATCACCTTCTATTCACTTTACCGTCGTTATAATTTACCTTTTTATGAATCGCGTCTTTATAATCATCTTTATTTTTTTTCCCTAAGCTGGAGCCTTAAAATGGCTAATATTATTAGAGGGGAGTACTTCAACTTCAAGATGACTGTGAAGTTCAAGATGACTAGAGGGGACTATACTTTGATACTTCACGGGGATGAAGTGCAGAACAGTTTTTATGTCTTGATTAGTTTTAGTGTTTTAGGTTTGGACAAGTACTTTATATATGTTTCTATGTACAGAGTTACATTTTTCAATACGCGGATTTAAATATCGATTTTCATTGCAATGCAATGAGAGTTTTTGTTCCTCGTGATGGTTCTATTTAATTGGTTGTAGTGCCTCATATGTGAATGAGCTTCTATTATACTCTTGTTGTGATGATACATGTTTTTTAGTATTGCTTTTAGGGACCGCCTATAACACAGTTAAGACGCAAACTATATGTACTTGTTGTATTATATTATAATGTTTTTTATTTAAATAATTAATAAGACGGTGACGTGCTGTCCTTGTTGGTAATTTTCTATAAAAAATTTAGTAGATATGACGGCGTTATAGCTGTCCTAAAAGAGTGTGCAGTGGCATTTCAACAAAAAAAAAATATTTAAAAAGATTGTGCATTGGGACATAGGAGATAAGATGGGTACGCATTCTCATTACTAATTAGGACATAAATGTATTTAGAACACTACTTTTCTGGGATGGAATTATACCCTTGACGACGACTTGTTAGGACAGTATATTGTTGTTTTATTTAAACATTTTTCTTGTAGTGTTTGTTATTTCCTGGTTCTTAGTAGCAGCAAATGTACAGTCACTACATCTTATATCATACTTGCGCAGGTTCCATTAGCAATCAAGCAACTCCCTTATATTGAGCTTGTGATCACTGATCTTTATGTTTTAATGGTGAAGAAAGAAGGTTTTGTATAAAACTTTTTCGGCAACAGTTTTCGACTATGGCAGAAAATGGAAGCAAACAGAGGAGTTTATGGTGTAAAGTGGCAACCTTTAAAGGACAAGGTTAGTGAATTTAATGGTAAAACATTTAGCTGGAAAGTTGTTTTGAAGTTTGTTTGCACTTGAATTGCAACTGTTGGCTACATAAGCACATTCTTACTCCACTTGGTTTTTCGCTAAGGACATATTCCTAAATTAAACAAAATTGTGGAATAGTTGCTGACGTTTTCGATGATTTTACAATGTTTATACTGTTTTCTTTTCGATTTTAGTATAGTAATTTTATTATTTCTTGATGATTTCATACCTTTGCACGGAAAATATGACTCATGAAAATATTTTCAAGAGCTTGTTAATTTCAGTTTTCCAAAGAACATTTTTTGTGAAGCATTTGTTGTAAAAGAAGATTAACCAAAAAAAAAATTTGTTGTAAAAGAAACGGGACCTTGGATGCACTTGTTATAACATTCAACGACAAAATTAAAGTGCAAGTGATTAAAGTTGAACCACATTTGTCAATTTCGATTACTCATACAGTTTTGCGGTTGTGTTTTTGCTCAAAGCATTTTTCCCGCAGTCTTTAACTTTTACAAAACAATAACAACATTTTTAGGCTGCACCTAAAAGACCTAAAACTGTTTAACTCCTACATGGATGCTGGGAATTAGCTGAAGTATTGCGAAGGTAAGTTTAGTCACTTAAACCGTCGTCTTCTTGCTAAAATTTTTGGCAACTTTAATGCCGAAATATTTCTTTATCATGCCAGCTAAAAATTGGACGAGTTTCACCTCAAAAGTTCCTGAAGAAATTGGTGAAGATTTGGATCCAAAGAAATGTATCTTCTTAGAAAAAGATCCATGATCGCTTTAGCTACACGTGAGGAAAATGAAAACATGAATGTGAAAACAAATACCGACGTTACGGGCTCATAGCAGTTGTCAAACAGCAATGACTTGTGTTAAACAGCAACAATGAATAAATTGTGACAAGCCGCGTAAGGCGAATATGTTTAACAGGTTTTAATCACAGCCACCGGAGAGGATGCATTCCCAGAACTAAAAGGCTGGACCAAAATGAAGAAAGAACGAAACCGTGGCATCTACAAACAAGTCAACAAGCTCAAAGATATTCCTAAACTCCATCTCTTTAAATTTTTCCATAATTATCAAATTTGACCGGCATTTGGAAATAACATTTTTTATGCCTTAAATCTCTTTAAGAATTGTTCTGCACTTTTCCCAACAAACTGATTCTATCGAGTCAAACGTGCTATTGAAATTTCTTGCTCCATTTTTAAGAACTATGCATGAAATAAATCCTCCATGTCTCTCCATGGAAATACAGAATTCAGTGGTAAGTTAGCTAACCAAGTAAAGGATACCTCAGTCAGTGAATATTGAAACCATATTATATTATCTACTCAATATGATAAAGTTCACCATAATGAAAAGTGAACCTAGCAATGTGCTCAATAATTGAGTACTTTCCTTCACCAAAAAAAGAAACTAAATTCTGGGATTTTTTACTCCCCTTGGAGCTTTTGCTTTATCAGTAATAGCAGGATAAAACTTTCGATACAAAAGTCTATGGACTTGTCGATGGCCCTAACCTGCCCTCACTAAATTAAACTTATACTATTGCGGGACTCCTTTTCTTTGTCCTACCGCTTCTTCATCTCCAAAGCAATCTTGCCTGTCTAAGTTATTAACTTCTCCAAAGATAGGATTTTTTAATAGATTAACACCCTCTTGTCCTCTTTTATCTAGAGAAGTGTAAGCATTTTCATTCCCCTAAATATCTTTGTTTTGCCCCACGCCAATTTTTAGTATTTGAATATTGTTAGGCAAAATTGCATGGCTCTTTTAGTGACCTCTCGATCTGGTCATTGGACCTTGTAAAACCTTTCTTACTTGGCCTTGTATCTCCATCTTCCACAGGATTGGTAATGTATCATCTTGATTCATTTGGGTGGTCTGAACTCAAACCATCAGCTTGTCTAACAGTAGCCTCAGTCGTGATAAGTTACATAAATATGGTGCATAAAAGGGGGCCTTACCCTTTTGCAACTCCATATCCATTAGTCTGGGCAACAAATGTAGGTTGCTTTTGAATATTTCTAGACAACCCTTTACTAAATCACTTCCTGAAGTGTTTGTATCCTCAACCACTTTTCGTACGCTTTAGTATTAGAATCATCTTGATTGTTAACAAGTTTCTTGAAAGCCATTGTCTGGCTATAAAAAACCTAGCTCTCTTTGTACCATCGATAAGACCATTACCACAAGTATTGGCAGCATTTTTTCCTGTGCTATTATTGGCTCTATTCGTACGCGACTTCTAGTACTTGGCATTTTCACTTTTAGATTAAAAGTGTCCTAATGGACATGTCAATGTTTGTCCTCAAAAGAAAACCTTCAATCAAGTTATAAGCGATGCTCCATTGATTTGATTTATACTGGAGGTTATTTTTTTGCCTCTATGAGGACTGCTCTCATATAGAAACTAAAATTGACTAAATGATTTAAACAGATGCACACACAAAGAGTTCCTTAATTAAAATTAGTGCAAGTCAAAGGTGATATATATATATATATTTTTTTTTGAATTTCCCAAAGGGAAATACTAGAACTGCAAATATGGGTAACCGCAGGGGGGAGGAATCGAACACGGGACCTCGAGGTCACTCCTCGAGGCTCCTTGCCAACTCAACCAACCCCCTTGGTTAGGTGATATATTAAGTACACTGGACTCTTTCCTTAAAATTAGTGCAAGTCAAGGGTGTTAAAAAATTTGCTACAGAGGGAGTATTATTTATGAGTTATTAGAAGTTATTAGTTATGAAAATACTTTAGCTACAACTTGGGTTGGAGGCAGCCTAAAACCGCTCATATAGTGAAACATATTGGTTGCTAGCTAAACATATTTTTTTAGTATTTTTCAATGGTGTTTGGGATTGATTTTAGAATAGTCAAACATGATTTAGTCTTGATCAAATCAGATATGTGGGTATTTGGCAAAAAGGATTAAGAGATTTAGTTTGTCACAAAAGGTTAAAAACTGATTTAATCCATAATCCTAAAAAGTGAGGATTATGAAATAATCAATTTTTTCATAATTACGTTTGACCTTCTAATTTACCACATTATTCCTATATTTTTCACAAAAGGATATCTTGTACTATCCAACTAATTCCGGAGAATTATTGTACTGTAAGTAGGGCTATATACAAACCGAGTTCGAGCCGAACATGGGTGTGTTCGAACTCGGTTCGTTTAAGTTTTAGCATGTTTGAGCTCAGCTCGTGTTCGTCAAGAGCCAAAATATTAACGTTTGAACTCGGCTCGTGTTCGTGACGGTGAGACTCGGGCTTGACTCGCTTAACTCGTTTAACAAAACGAGCCGAACTCGAGTTCGGAAGCTCGTCTCGCATTCATATTCAAGTTCCAATCAAAGTTTTAAAATTACTCAAAATCCTCAAATCATTCACGCAATCAAGCTATAATTAATAAAAAAAATGAGACATAGAAGATACAAGGAGCGATGCAGACTAAAAAACACTGAAAAATAAATCTGATACATCATCGATGAAGACATAGACAATGATTTGAGGCATTCTAGGTTGAGCCCTTGGCTTTGCAGGCGATAGATTTGCATATCGAAAACTTGGCTTTGTGACTTTGTAGCTTTAAAGGTTGAATCCGGTGACAAAGGTTGATTCGGCGATTGGGAGATGACGGCGGCGTGATATCCATGATGTCCGTTTGCGAAGACTGAAGAGGTGAGAGCGAGAGGGAGAGAGGGAGGGGTCTATGTGCGATCTGTGTGTGTGTGTGTGTGTGTGTGCGCGACGAGGCAGGGGACGGAGAGTGCGGCTGTGTGGGTGCAGAGAGCGGCTGAGTTGTAATGTTTAGGTTTTAGTTTATATAGTAAGGTTTTTGTTGGGCTCTTTATAGATTGGACTATCTTAAAGTTGGGCTTTATGTTAATAAGTGGGCTTGGGATTTAGGGTTGACTTCACGGCCTGGCCTTCGACTAGAAAATTTAATTTTTGAACTTTTATGTAAATATTAATTATGTGAATATATTATAATTAATTTAATATTTAGATGAGCTGTTTGTGAACGTGTTTGTGAATATTTTAGTGTGTTCATGTTCGGCTCGTTTAATAAACGAGCCCTAAAAACTTTTTCATGTTCGGTTCGTATATTATACGAACGAATGCGAACGAGTTTTGTGGAGAACGAACCACGAGTCATTCGCGAACGGCTCGATTCATTTATAGCCCTAACTGTAAGCACTAATTTGAGACAAGTGGGTGTTTTTAATTTAAAATGAGAAGTAACAACTTTTGTTGGTGGGTGGAAATATCTTTCTTCCATAATTTCTATGCCTATCATAATTGTTTACAATCGAAAGTTATGTTAATATTAATTAACTAAATAGATATTATAAATGTATTTATTTGGTGTTCTATGTAGTTACTTTCACATAATAATACCAGTATAAGTACTTTTTAATTTAAACAAACACTTTTTGTAACTTTAAAATTATTTACTATTACTTTTGCCGAACATCAAACTGATTATACTCAAAGTAGATTAAATATGATTTATAAACTGATCAAGATTTAAACTGAAATCCACTTGTTAGAATTTGTTTTTTCGAACAGACTCTCAGGTATGGAAGCTCAAAAGTGCTATTAAAATGTCGCTAAATATATTTGTTAAAGTGTCACTAATAATATTTAATCACAACTAATGATCACGGTATGAGGTATTTAGGCTATTTAATTCTAATATCATAGTTGCAGTCAAATTGGATCTAGAAAAATTATGAATTATTAACCTATTAGTTTATGAATAACTAGCTACCAAAAGACGAATGGCGTGTTTGGTAACCCAATTAAGAACTTAAAACTTAAAGTTTTCAATGATTTTCAATTAAGTGCTTTTAAGCTTGGAATTAGATGTATATGGCTTTACTTGTCATTTGCGGTTGTTTGCTTATTTGTAATTGTTGATTTTATGCTTTGTGCGTGAAATCTATGATTTGGATTTGTTATCAGCCACAACTCTAATAGTTGGACAATTAGGTGTATTGGTACATGTTGTAATTCATATATTTATGTTGACTATATTCTGTGTCTCGTATAGATTAGATGAGGTTGTGTTTTCTTCTTTTTCTGTTACTATTGGCGTCACAATTTTGCATTTGGTGTGTGGTTTGATTTTGATGTGCTTAATTCGTATTTACAGCTACTTGGTGCTGGTTCAATGGTGCTAATGCCAGTAATGTTTAGCTTAGTATCAGGTGCATATGATTATATGTGTTTGCTTTTTTTATATTAGAAACATGTATGTGTGTGTTTACTTCTGTTGTGTATGTTAAACATGTGCTGCATTTTTGTAGTTGATTTAGGGCGCATTTGTTTGTTCTATTTATTCAGAATCTGATCAGTTGGTACTTTCAAATACTTGTGTATGTGACTTGAGCTGTTGGGTCTGTGGTACTGTTATCAGCCACAATCCAGTCAATAAAATCTCTAGTTACTTATATATGTGTAATTTAATACTGCTTATTTAAGCTTGGTATTTTATTATAGTTTAGGATTCATGAGTGATATAGCTCAAATATAACTCCCAATAATTGGGGAACACCCGGCGAATCCTAGTCAAACTGGGAGATTTATGATTATCTTATCAGGATTCTAAAAAGAGTCTTTAAAGATTGTGACGTGATCCTCAAGGATCCTAACACGATCCTGATTGGATTAGTCAGCAGCCTAGTCCTACTAGGACTCTCCTCCTACAGCTATATAAAGGGGTCTACCCCCCAGGTATGGGACAAGCTCACACAGATACACATTGTGTCTTTCATGCTTTTTCAGAGTTATTATCCTGTAGCTGCGCTCTGACTTAAGCATCGGAGAGTTCTCCGCCGGGAACCCCACCCGGCGGTCACTCATTTTCTGTCTTGCAGGTCATCGGTCCAGGCTCGGGTTCCGCAACGTACGCGGAGCATGTTTTTAGCAGCAACAGATTGGCGCCATCCGTGGGACCCGCCAGCCTAACCGACTAACCTCTAGACGAGTAAAAAATTCTATGGTAAGCCGCCGCTGGCAACGTGTCACAACTTTTAACAGAACAGCTGTTGCCGACGAAGGTCACAAAATTCAGGAAGAAGGCACCAGAACGCCGCTCCGTCGCCATGGGCAAAACCCTAAACTGTAGCGGCGCCACCGCCATCAACAGTACCTACGTGGGCAGCCCTACCATCACGCTACCAGAGTCATCACCAACAGGATCGATGGCACTACCATCGTCAAACGGTCTCACCGCAATTTACCATAACGCCGACAACAACAATCAGCCGCTGTCGCGGGTGTCAGATTTAATTGTCGTCGCAATCAAAGAAATAAATTCAGAAAAGGAGGAAGCAGCGCCGAGGCTTATCGACGCAACCAAACCACCGAGCCGTCAAGACGCGCGCCACCACAATTTTCTGAGGTGCACCACCGCCGTCTCAACCTCGTGACCAGCGATGCCAGATCCGCTGTTGCACCACTCCGGCCAACTCCATCGCACAATGGCCTCGGCAAAAAGGGCCAACGCTGCTACAAACACGGCCACCAAAGTCAGCCGCACCGCCGCCACAAAGCTGCCGAAACAGCTCCACTCCGATCGAGCAGTGCACCATCACAGCCACCGGTGTCAGGCGGGGCCATCACCGCCAACACCGCCATTGCCGCTAAGCTGCCGAAACAGCTCCATGCCGATTGAGCGATGCACCGTCACAGCCACCGGCATCAGGCGAGGCCATCACGACCAACACCATCGTCGCCGCTAGCTGCCATATCGGCCACTCATCGGAAACAACAACCAATAAGAAGTTAAATAAATAAATAAATAAAAAAGAAGAAGAAGCTGATTGCGTCGTCATCCTCCGAAGCAAGGCGCCGACGCCGCACCACCGTGGCTTCACCAGACGCCGCACCACCGTGGCTTCACCAGACGCCGCACCACCGTGGCTTCACCAGACGCCGCACCACCGTGGCTTCACCAGACGCCGCACCACCGTGGCTTCACCAGACGCCGCACTATCCACGATGGTCAGTCGTAATCAACGACGACCAACTCACCGTCCAAAACCATGGCAGGCCTTGCGGGAAAGCACCGGCGCCATCGCCACAAGCGCTGTCCTCACTTTGCTGTTTCTTCGCTACCGGTTTTCAAATCTACATCGCCGTCACTTGCCAGATCTGTCAGATCCACTCCACCGTGACGACAAGTAACGCGGCACAACATTGACTCTTTCATCGGTCCAAGCTCAGGTTCCGTAAAGTACGCGGAGCATATTTTTAGCAGCAACAGATTGGCGCCATCCGTGGGACTCAAACCCACGACCACGCCATCCGGTGGTGTTGGCAAGCAACGGCAAGATGGCGACTAAGATGGCAACGCGACGACGTCATCACGGTGGTGGCGTGTCGACAGCGCGGGTCTCCTGGCGGCGCTGTTGTGGCGGTGATGAGACGGCGGTGTCGGCGCTTTGTACAAAAGTCTCCCTTCGCCACAGCATGTCAGCCCAGTCTTTGACGGGCAGCACCCTTGATGTCGCCTCCAGCGGTAGTTGCCGGATCTGCCAGAGCGCCGTCGCCTCCTCCGATGGCGGTCAAATCTGCCATCACTGCCATGCCGGAGCGCCACCGCCTCCTCTGACGGCGGTAAGATCTGCCCTTCTGTTGAAAAAAGAAAGAGGCAGAGCAATTAATCAGGTGCACTCTTCCTTTTTTAAAAGAATTATGCAATTACCCCTTGATTATGCATAATCATATTTTTGACCTACTGGGTCTTCGTTATTCAACATACGCCATATTCTTTAAAAAGTGTTAGCTTTTTGCCTACAAAGAATGCGTATTCATATTTCAGACCCAAAGGGTTTCAGTTATTCCACTTAGGCCACACACATTTTTAAGCATTAAGCTTTTAACCTGTTAAAAAAGCTTATTTGAATTCAAGACGACAAAGAGTCTTTTAATATGCCGCACAAATCATTTAATAACGGCGTATATTTTATTGCATATTGGTTGTTAAAAAATTAAGCAACCACGAATTTTAGCGCTAGCAAGCCTTCCAAAGGCCGCATTTTGTGCACTTTCAATACCTAGACTTCTTTAATTTTTTGTCTAGTCTTATGCAGTTACGTCCATTGGCGTGAGCACGTTACATGTCAAAACTTTCGATTGATATGACATTTTAAGCTCACCTGCAACACGCGGTGCAGCGTACCCTGTCGGCTAACCGACAAGACCCTAATGGGGCCGCGGTGTCTGAACACCGCTCTAATTCTGTGTTAAAAACATAGTTGAACTATTATATGCTTTATTACTTTAAAAGCTGTTTTTCAGTCACGTGCTTTTATTTCTTGCAAGGGTTTAAACTATGTCTGCGAGCATCAACAGTGATGTATAAACCACTTCTTAAGCAAGGAACAAATTCACAGCACCCGGTGACTTGAAGTCACGCCTAGGGTTTTTGCTGCAGTATCCTACCGTCTCGGCATTATATATGGTCATACATTGACGTCTATCTATTGTGTATTCACATCTTTGCTCGTTGAAAAGCTAGTTCAACAATGATGGAAGCACACATGCTGCCACCGTATCTAGTGAATCACCGGCTATGCCTAACGGACTTTGTATTCTCTGGCTTTATATGCTCGTCCAATCTATCAGACGGATTATGGTCTTCTATATTGCTCCCACAGATCTTCTTGTTACTGGGCCCTACATGTAGGCTGAAAAGTTGTTTTTATATATCCACGCCTTCTCAAAGGCCGGGGGGCTTTATATTTTATAAGATCATTCTTATACAGGCTTAAAGCCTTGTGTCTTATCAGACAGAAAGGTTTGCCAAAACGACCATATTACGGGCTCCATGACCTGCGGCTTCTTATTTAGCACCGCGGCAATAAGGACAAGAAACCCCTGAGGGCACGTATGATGAGAATTCTAAGTTCCGTCAAACCCCCAAGGGCGCGTACAACGAGGACTCTAAAGTTTTGTTAAACCCCCGAGGGCGCGTACGACGAGAACTCTAAGTTCCGTCAAACCCCCAAGGGCGCGTACAAACAAGGACTCTAAAGTTTCGTTAAACCCCCGAGGGCGCATACGATGAGAACTCTTAAATTTCGTCAAACCCTCAAGGGTAATTGCATGAGCTCCGGCTCCATCCGCCCCGAGGGCGTGTATGACGAGAATCCTTAAATTCCGTCAAACCCTCGAGGGTAATTATATGAGCTCCGGCTCCATCCGCCCCCGAGGGCGTGTATGACGAGAATTCTTAAATTCCGTCAAACCCTCGAGGGTAATCGCATGAGCTCCGGCTCCATCCGCCCCGAGGGCGTGTATGACGAGAATTCTTAAATTCCGTCAAACCCTCGAGGGTAATCGCATGAGCTCCGGCTCCATCCGCCCCGAGGGCGTGTATGACGAGAATTCTTAAATTCCGTCAAACCCTCGAGGGTAATTGCATGAGCTCCAGCTCCATCCGCCCCGAGGGCGTGTATGACGAGAATTCTTAAATTCCGTCAAACCCTCGAGGGTAGTTGCATGAGCTCCGCGCTCCACCAGCCCTCTGGGGCACTCCCTCGAGGGATGAACACCCCCAAGGGTGATAGGATAGAGCTCAAGTTCTATCCGAACGGTTTAGCTACAGTTCTAACCCGTGAAACGGCAAAGGACTATGGGACTTCATCCCCCCACCATTCTTTGTCAATTCAAAACCCAGCCAAGCGTGAGTGCGAGGCTTCTTTGCCAGCTCTTAGCTGATGATAAGAGTTCGAGACAAAGTAAAACGCAAGGATGATGTGGTCGGCTTGAGCCAAAGAACACACACTTGCACAAAATGAACACCCTCTAAGGAGAGGTGACCCCTCGAGGGGACATTCAAACACTTAGCACATGCAACAACTTGCATGCACAGCTTTGTGTCATACCATTGGGCACAGCCTCTAAAGGATCTTGAAATTTCATGATTCGTCTTCCGAAAGATGATTCTGAATAGCCTGTTCGGGCGAGATTCTAAGACTTGGCTCTCAAGAGCTAGAGTTCTAGCGCCCTACTTGGGCATGGAAGAGAGAAATATTGTTACCCCTACAAGTGGATGAGAATCACTTACAAATCTGACGCGTGTCTCGAGACACCAGGTATAAACTTCCTCAGCCAAACATTTTAGCTAAGGAAGTGGGGGGCTTATGATATAGCTCAAATATAACTCCCAATAATTGGGGAACACCCGGCGAATCCTAGTCAAACTGGGAGATTTATGATTATCTTATCAGGATTCTAAAAAGAGTCTTTAAAGATTGTGACGTGATCCTCAAGGATCCTAACACGATCCTGATTGGATTAGTCAGCAGCCTAGTCCTACTAGGACTCTCCTCCTACAGCTATATAAAGGGGTCTACCCCCCAGGTATGGGACAAGCTCACACAGATACACATTGTGTCTTTCATGCTTTTTCAGAGTTATTATCCTGTAGCTGCGCTCTGACTTAAGCATCGGAGAGTTCTCCGCCGGGAACCCCACCCGGCGGTCACTCATTTTCTGTCTTGCAGGTCATCGGTCCAGGCTCGGGTTCCGCAACGTACGCGGAGCATGTTTTTAGCAGCAACAATGAGTATGCTGGGAATACTGATTAGGGGTGCAACTTGGGCAGACTGGACGGACCCAAGGGTTAGACCATGACCAGTCCGCTCTCTAAAAGTCGTGCCCATATCCAGTCCAGCCCATCTACGGGCCAAATATCTACGTGTAAACGTCAAGCCCATCAAAATTTTGGTAGACACGGGCTAGACGTGGGCTGTCCACGGGTTGTCCATGGTTACGAATTACTTTTTTTTTAAACGATTTGAAACATATCATTGACCATCCAACTCTACAATTTATTCATGATAATGAAAAGAAAGTACATTAAAGTCTCAAAGTGAACTTAAATATAAGGATGTAAATAAATATTTGGGACAAAATGAGAGAAAAAATACAAGAGTTTCTAATTCTATAATAAGAAATATAGTATGAAAAGTAAAGTCTTCAAAGATCTTTAAACATGAACGAAAAGTGGGAACTCACTACAAGAAAAGATAGATTTAGCGACGGAATGTTTTTCGTCACCAAAAGCTCTTTCAGCGACGAGAAACTCTGTCGGTAAAAATCTGTTGGTAAAAATTTTTACCGTCGAAATAATACCGTCGCTAAAAACAATCCGTTGGATAAAATTTCTTTGATCGACGGACTTTTAGAGACGGGTTATTCCGTCGCTAAAAGTCCTTTAATTAACACAGATCTGCATGTTCTCTCTCCCCATTTCTCTCTCTTTGCGCCGTTTATCTCTCTGTCCCCGTTTCCACCCACCGACGATCTAACTCCGGTGAGCCTCCCTCACCGCCGACGACAACCCACTGACGCCGCGCCACCTCTGACACCGGTGACCTCCTGCGATAGCCATCGAACAGTCGCGACCACCCACGACACCACCGAACAGTCGCGACCACCGAAAACCATCTGGGACCTCCCGCGACCATCGGGGACCTCCAGCGACCACCCGCGACCACCTTACTCATCTCCGGCAGCTTTGCTTCGAAGGTATGTCTCTGACTTCCTCTCCGTCTTCCTTTTCCGTCAATTTTTTTTTTCTTTTTGTGTTTCTGCTGAGACTTGGACGATGTGGAATGTTGAATGTTATGTGTTTTTGTGTAATTATAGTCTCACTTCTCACATCAAATTTCTTTTTTTTTCTTTTTTTTTTATTTTTGCTGTGACAATGTGTATTTTTTGGTATGATATATTGTATTAGTTATGAATATGATGTATTTGGTGGATGCAAAGAGGTAGGCCTGTGTTGCACAAGAATATAGATCGGTGAGGACGGTGTCTTGTGTCATAGTACTTTTAATTGAAATTTGTTCTTGCCTATCTTATTTTCTTACTGTGGACTCTGAATGACAAGGGATCTTATTTGAATTGTTGATCCAGTGTGTTTTGAAATGGTGGTTGCTTGATGCTGCAAATTAGTGACCACTGGATTGGGTTTGTCTGTGTTTGTAGGGGTGGGTGGGGATTGGTTAGGGTTACAAAGTGACGGTGCTGGTGCAGGATGTTAGTCGGAGATAGTGGAATAAGGTTTCAACATAGCACGTGTCATAATATATGGTGGCCTTGTGACATTTTCGAAAGGTTGGATCTATACCTCATTGATATGATAGCCAGATCTATCCCTGTTATATTATATACTGGTTTGATCCTATATGTTGCATACATAGTGCTATTTGAAAATTACCAAAATCCTCACAAAATGGACCAGAGTGTATGACATCAATAGGTTTTTGTCTCCTTGGTAGAACTTGTGATTTTGTATCACTATTGAGTGCTGAGTTCTGTGGCTCGTATAGGCTGTTGCATACCTTAATCTTTGAACCACGACCTCTTTACAGCAATTGATCACAAAACTGATGGTTATATCCGTGCCATCCTACATTTTCATTGCTCCGGAGTTTATTTCTTCATGCATACTGTGAAAGGGGCAAAGACTTGATACCTTTTCGAATAACAAGTTGGATAATTTGTTAGAATTAAATCCTTAACTCGTAGAGCATCATCCGACCCAAACTTGGACCATGAACATCATGGCTTTTGGGGTTTGAGGAGGGCATACCGTTTTGAGGTTGCGATGAACATAAGCGAAACTAAGGTTGAAGTTCCAAGTAACGCGATGCATGCCTGCATTAGGATCGAACAAAAGTAAGGAAAATAAATAAATCCTTGTGTAGGACAATTGTTGGATGATTGTAAAACTTGAGGAATATAATTAGTGATACAATCATTTTCATTGCTACTTGCAAAGATCCTTGATATCTTTTACATTGGTGGAGTGTTCCACATTGAATAGTTAGAGTTCAAATGATTTATAGAGATCTGGAATCACTTCATTCTTAGTGTGATACTAGGGACTTGAGAGAGAGATGGGAGGATAAACAGAGAGAACAACAACAAGTGGATTATGCAATTGTTAACTAACAAGCTACACACATAACAACTTAGGCTATGTATGGGCAATTGTGAGGAATAGGCAGTCGATGAATACTATTAATAATATTGAAATTTTTTAAAATTCTCCCTTTGTTAGGACTTTGGTGAATTGTGATTTAAGCTTCCTTTAGCTAGCTATGTTGCATAACCTTCAGGAAATCTATAAAAGAAAGAAGATGAAACAACGTACTTACATAAATTGTAGGAACCAATTGATCACAGTGCAATTCGTTAGTCTTTGGTAGTTCACATTTTAACCAACAGAATTTGGCAACTCGAACAGCTCTTCCAGACACCATATAAAAGGTAGTTTAAAGCAAAACAAGTACTGCCTCTAAAAAGCAGTTTAGAGGAAAACATGTTGTTGGAATTCACCGCACTCCTCAACCAATAGAACCCTAAATTGAACTAATTGAACCCCTTAATTGAACCCTAAATTGAATGTCCCAATTCAACCGAACCCTAAATTGAACTAATAGAACCCCCTAATTGAACCCTAAATTGAAGTAATTGAACCCTAATTAAACCCTAAATTGAATGCCTTACATGAGGGGTTCACGTTTGACTCGCCTAATCAGGAGGCACTGGGGCGGCATGCCTTCTTTGCTTACATCGCCAAGAATTACCATCGATGGCTCCACGACGCACGGGACCCGGCGAAGAAGATGCTGCCCTAGGGTGCCCCGATGACGGAGATGAAGACATATCCCCCATATTGGATATGTCCGACTTTATGGGGGAGATGATAGATCGGTGGGCTGTGAATCCAGGCTGGGACGCCAAGAGTAAGAACGGGGCCGAGAACAGACAAAACAGAGCTCCAACGCACATGGGGGGGTCGGTGCCACACGACATCGTCCGACACGTGAATGCGGTCCAGAACCCGGATTTGGAAAAGGATGAGGTCATAACTCTGACGTATAATCAGACGGACGTGCGGAAGAAGGACAAGGACCTGGCGAACCAGGCCAGCGACTATGTTTCGGATATTGCCCAGCGAATCGATGTGAGTCAATTTTTTTAAGTTGTTAATTTTTGGTCTTTCTATCCTCAATTTTTTTTGTCTTTCTATCCTTAACCTTATACATGGTTTCTCTGTACATTTTACTGGCTTTTGCCCCACTGTCGTTGCGAGGTATGTCACTCTGAAGTTTCCATTTTTATCAAGAGTGCTGGAGCATGCCGGAGTTTTCTTTGCTTCCACTGCCTTCTTGTTTGCTGTCACTGTACCACTACCACTCTCCCTTCAGTTGGCTTGTTGATTCATCTTCGCAGTTTTGTTTTCTCTTCATTTTGTTCTGCACTTTGTCTTGACAGCTTTGTTGCTGCCTCTCTCTGTCTTTGTCACCTTATGACTGAAGTATGACTGAAGTTCCTTTGAACAAGTGAAGTTCGTTGTACTGTTCTTTAAGTCTAGACAATTCAGAAACTTTTGGCTGAAAAACTCATGTAATGATGATGGTTAAATAAATGTCATTAGTCATTAAATTTTGGCAGATGTATCCTGTCCGTGCATAGGCACAACTCTGCCAATGCCGTTGATTAAATATGCTTTTGATAGATATGAAATGAACAAACTTTTTATGTCATCCGAACTGTAGGAATCTTCTTTTAATCCCGTATATAGAGACAATTAATAATCACTAAATGTTTCGAGTGACTTTTTTATTAATGCTTTCAGTGATGATTCTTAACATCATTTCTTTAGCGCTACTAAATGTTTTGAGTAACTTTAGACTAGTTTCATTTAGATTTAATATGGTTTGGTAGCGTGACCGATTTTCTGTGTGTACCGGTATGGAAGTAGTTGATGACACAGGTCTTGGGTGGCTTCCTTTGCACACCCTCTTTGTTGTATTGATAGATTGTTTGCTGTTGTCATCACTCTCAGTTATACTGTTCTAGACTTTGGCTCGTGATTTTTTACACATCCAGTTATTTACTAGTCATCTTTCTTTGATGGCACA
Source organism: Escallonia rubra (assembly GCA_033065855.1). Taxonomy (NCBI): domain Eukaryota; kingdom Viridiplantae; phylum Streptophyta; class Magnoliopsida; order Escalloniales; family Escalloniaceae; genus Escallonia; species Escallonia rubra. The sequence continues at coordinate 26,226 of JAVXUO010002298.1, read as the reverse complement.
CTTGTAAGGGAAGGCTGAACTCTCTACAACAAGTTCCCCTGCACTTTTTGATTTCTTTTAAAAGTTGGATGCTGTACAATACTGTTGTATCAGCTTAGGAAATAAGCAGTATTTGGCAGAAGTTCGAAGATTAGCTTGTTTTGCAGGCCGGTGTTGTATTTTGGTATCTACAGACTTGACTATGTCTCCGGTTCAGGCTATTTTTGACCTCAAGCGGAGGTGTTAGTTTTTAGGTCCCGTAGGTCTGTATGATGGGTTGGGGAGGTTCCCAGGTTATAGGTTGTATATAGTGTTGGAAAAATAAGGCAGTATGGAGAAACTGGACCGATAAATGCCTGAGTCGAATGCGTTGCACTCTTTCCTTAAGACAGTATTTGCTCCCTTATAATCTGCTTAGGGTAGCAGCAAATCTGCCTCCCAAGATAAAACAGGCGAAACTCTGTTGAACACAACAGATTGCAATCAACAGACAGAAATTTGAGAGAGAGCAAGAGAGAACTCGAAGTGATTTGATGATCTGATCATCAGCCCTATTTATAGACACCAAAGGGTGCCTAGAACAGGTGCAAATAGTTGTGGCAGTTAAGTGACTCTGCAGATGTCACTTAACAGTCACAATCTGTAGACACAATATAGAGGTGCAACATTTGAACTAAAAGGCACCAATTGCAGTTGCCATTTCGAATTTAACTGTTTCAGTTCAAGCTGCAGCTCACAGGCTGAATTTGTCGCAAAACGTTAAGGCTGGGCGAGGGGCGAGGGCTCCTAGCGATGATGCGCACGTGCGAAGTGCGTCTAAAAGCACCAATAGCGCCTTTACGCCGTCGCTGCAGGTGCGCGCGTGCGTTGCGGTGTACCGCACATGTGCGAGTGCATGGCCATGCATACCATGTGTTTCTAGAACAATATGATATGTCACATGACCATTTAAATACCCTTAACCTTTCCATTTTCCAAGTCATGTGAGAACCCACATCATGACTCTTTTCAACCTTATTAAATGTCAATGTTTGAGAGTTAATATCTCTCAAATCAATCAATCAATTTGATTGATTCTTTTTGCAACTTATTCCTTGTAGTACGAACTTTAATAAGGTAAGAATCAATATTGGAAAATTCCCAACAATTTCCCCCAATTTTCCAAAATTAGAATTTATCACATTCCTAATATAGAAATGTTCCTCTCTCTATCCTTTGGTAGGTCCTACTAAGATAAAAGTGTCTTTCGACTTAAACCTTTACCATATAGCAATGAAGTCAATCAGAATTCAAAGTAGCCTTAGCCTTGAACTATGAATCCTTGGTGATTGATTATCACTACTATGTATAGAACGTTCCAACCAAATTTCCAAATACCTGCACATTTACAGCCATGTGCTACATCTTAGGATTTTTCATAAGTGCCATAGAGACTTACTCAAATCTCGTAGAAGTGGCCCCACTTCCCGCACTCATATAGGTAAATCTACTATGGTGCATTTGTATGACCTGCACCCTCATTTAAGGACATAGATTTACTAAGGGAATAACTCCCACCCTCCTCTTATTCTCCATATAAGTATGCATGACCTTGAGATGGCATGAAGATTAAAAATCTTTATCTTTTAGTGCATCTTTGGTTATAAATACAACGTGTTTTTTTCATTGAACTAGAAGATTAGAGGTTACTCTAGTATCTAGTTGGTTTCCACGTGTATGTTACCTCTCTAATTTCATGAGCTTCAAACCCATCTCCCTGGAAGTCTGCCATATTATATCCCTGCCTAGGCCTTTCGTAAAGGGATCTGCCAAATTTCTTTTGGACTTCACATAACTAATAGTAACAACTCCTTTGCTAAGTTGTTCTCTCACATAGCTATGTCTAAGACTTATATGTCTAGACTTCCCATTGTATACCTTACTATATGCCCGCGTTAACGCTGCCTCGTTATCGCAGAATATAGAAATAGCAGGCATTGGCTTAGGCCATAGAGGAATCTCTATCAACAGGTCTCTTAGCCATTCCGCCTCCTTGACCGTCATTGCCAAAGCAATAAACTCGGACTCCATGGTCGAATGTGAAATCAAAGTTTGTTTCTTGGAACCCCAAGAAATAGCACCTCCACATATGGTAAATATCTAACCACTTGTGGACTTTGTTTCATCTGAGTAGCCTTCCAAAATAGCAAGAAATTCCTTGTAAGTTAATGCATAGTCCATTGTGCCCTTAAGGTACTTAAGTACTATAAACACCGTATTCCAATGGACTTGCCCGGTGTTATGAGTAAACCTACTCAAAACACCGACCGCAAAGGCTATATCTAGTCGGGTACATTGCATGATATACATCAAGCTGCCAATAACACTAGAATACTCTAGCTGAGAGACACATTTGCCTTCATTTTCCCTCAACTTGATAGAAGGGTCATATGGGTAGTAACCGGGGCACAATTCTCGTGATTAAAGTTCTTTAATACTTTCTCAATATAATGAGGCTGTGACAATGAAATATAATCAGAGTATTTTATTATTTTCATTCCCAATATAACATTGGCTTCCCCCATATCCTTCATATCAAACGATGAAGATAGAAATAATTTAGTTTCCAACACAATATCTAAATCAGTACCAAAGATTAACATATCATCCACATACAAACATATTATCACACCACGTCCTTTATCAAACTTAGAATAAACGCATTTGTCACATTCGTTTATTCTAAATCCATGAGAGAGAACAACTTAGTCAAATCGTTCATGCCACTGCTTAGGAGCTTGTTTTAAGCCATACAAAGATTTGATAAGCTTACAAACCTTTGTTTCTTGGCCCTTTAGTACAAAACCTTCCGGTTGTTCCATGTACACCTCTTCATCTAAAATACCATTTAGAAAAGCAGTCTTGACGTCCATTTGGTGTATAACTAGTTTGTTAATGGACGATAACGCAAACAATAATCTTATAGTGCTAAGTCTAGCTACCGGAGCATAAGTGTCGAAATAGTCAATTCCTTCCTTTTGTTTAAAACCCTTGGCTACAAGTCTAGCTTTATACTTATCTACGGATCCGTCTGGCTTAAGCTTTCGCTTAAAGATCCATTTGCAGCCTATTGGTTTAAACCCTGGTGGTAAATTAGTCAATACCCAAGTTTGGTTTGACATTATCGACTCCATTTCATCATTTATAGCTTCTTGTCACAAGTCAGAATCTCGAGAAGTTATGACTTCTCGATATGTAAGAGGGTCATGTTCTACGTTATACATATGAGAGTAATCACCTTCATTTCTACTTCCCTCAACTAAGAATTGGTAGAAATCTGGACCATAGGTCTTTTCAATTCTTGCTCCCTTACTTCTCCTTAGTTCACCTCCTTCCCCCATTTCCGGAGTAGGGTGAACTTGATCCTCATCGACTGTGTCTTCATTATTCCGATCTCTAGAGAAAGAATTCTCAAAAAATTATGTATCTCTAGATTCCAAAATGATATTTTGGCTAACGGATTCCGTTGATTCCACGGTTAAGAATCTATACGCTTTGCTATGTTGAGCATAGCCTATGAAGACACATTCGATTGTCTTTTCCCCCAATTTGGGTCTTTTTGGATCAGTTAGCCGTACTAACGCCCTACACTTTAAGGTGTCCAAAAGAAGGTTTTCTCTTCTTCCATAACTCATAGGGTGTGACATTAGATACCTTGTGGGGTATACGATTAAGTATATATGTGGAAGTCATGAGAGCTTCCCCCCACAAATTCTTAGGCAAACCAGAAGTAAGTAATAAGGTATTAACCATTTCTTGCAAGGTCCTATTTTTCCTCTCGGCTACACCATTTTTTTGTGGACTATAAGGAGCTATAACTTGGTGTATGATACCCTAAGTTTCAAATAGATCATCAAAGGAAAGATATTCACCTCCCCTATCCGACCGTAAGATTTTAATCTTACGATCTAGTTGATTCTCTACTTCTGCTTTGTAAATTTTAAATTTATCCAAAGCTTCATCCTTAGTCCTAAGAAGATACGTGTATGTATAACGTGAACAATCATCTATAAATGTAATGAAGTACCTTTTACCACCCCTTGTTAGGTTACCTTCCATTTCACACAAGTCCGAATGTACTAATTCTAATAATTGTGTTTTCCTCTCAACCCCTTTAAAGGGTTTTCTGGCAATTTTAGACTTTATGCAAACTGAACATTTTTCTAAACTAGGTGAAGTATGTTGAGGTATCCAACCTAATTTTACCATACTCATCATGCGTTTATAATTAACATGACCTAGTCTAGAATGCCATAAATTAAATGGAACAGCAATATAAGCAAACTTAGTATCTTTATTAGCAATAGTAAGCTTGTACAATCCATTGGTTACATATCCCTTGCCAACATAGTTCCCTCCCTTAGTCAGAATCACACTATCTGACTCAAACAAAATCTTAAATCCAAACTGATTAAGCATACTAACAGATATAAGATTTTTCCTAAGATCGGAAACAAAAAGCACATCCTTTAAGGTCAGCTTCTTTCCGGAGGAGAGATAGAGCACCACAGTTCCTTTGCCAATGACCTTAGTCGTAGATGAATTTCCCATGCAGAGATGATATCCCTCCGCAACTGGCTCGAGGTCCTTGAACAGATTTTTGTCTTTAGCAATGTGCTTGGTTGCACCGGAGTCCACCCACCACTCATCATCTTCCCCCAACATGTTGGCTTTGGAAACCACTGCAACGAAGTCCTCGTTGTTAACCACATTGACATGGTCCTTTTTCTTCCGCTTAGCCACTCGGCAATTCTTATTGAAGTGGCCAATTTTCCCACACTTCCAACATGCCTTTATAGGCTTGTCTTGCCGGTTGGTAGAAGCAGAAGGTTGACCATCAAGCTTACGCTTTGTGCCACTAGAGGAGCCATGATCTATCACAAGAGCCTTGGAGGACTTGTTGTCTTCCAACTCAAGCCTATCCAAGTTTCGAGAATTCTCTTCAACTTGGATATACTTGACCAACTCTTGCATGGTCATGGCATCCTTCTTTTGTTTTAACTCCTTACGACATTCTTTCCAAGCTAAAGGCAATTTAGAAATTATAGTAGACACTTGGAAAGACTCGTCAAGAGAGTGGCCCTCCGAAATAATTAAATTCATAATCATTTGCAGTTCATGAATCTGAGTAATAACAGACTTGCTATCTACCATACGAAAGTCAAACAACTTACTGATTAGGAATTTTTTATTCCCGGCGTCCTTTGTTTTGTACTTGCTGTCGAGATCATCCCATAGTTCCTTTGCACTGCTATTTGTGTACTTGATCTCGTACACGTCGTATAAAGTGTCGGACAGCCCTCCCAAAATGTAGCCCTTACAGTAGGTGTCATCGTCCTCCCACCTTTGCTTTTGCTTCATGGCAATCTACTTTAATGCTTCGTCTGCAGCTTCATCCACGATAGGCTTTGGAATATAGAGTACGTAGGCAATCTTCAATGTAGCAAGAAAGAAGTACATCTTGCTCTTCCATCGCCTAAAGAAAGAGCCATCGAACTTAGCCAGCTTCAAGATGTCGTTGATCACATGCATCCTTGAAGTATTCTCCATCGTAGCCAAAAATACTGTCTTAAGATTGTTGAAATTATAAGGCAGTATGGAGAAACTGGACCGATAAATGCCTGAGTCGAATGCGTTGCACTCTTTCCTTAAGACAGTATTTGCTCCCTTATAATCTGCTTAGGGTAGCAGCAAATCTGTCTCCCAAGATAAAACAGGCGAAACTCTGTTGATCACAGCAGATTGCAATCAACAGACATAAATTTGAGAGAGAGCAAGAGAGAATTTGAAGTTGTAAGATGATCTGACCATCAGCCCTATTTATAGACACCAAAGGGTGCCTGGAACATGTGCAAATAGTTGTGGCAGTTAAGTGACTCTGCAGATGTCACTTAACAGTCACAATCTGTAGACACAGTATAGAGGTGCAACATTTGAACTAAAAGGCACCAATTGCAGTTGCCATTTCGAATTTAACTGTTTCAGTTCAAGCTGCAGCTCACAGGCTGAATTTGTCGCAAAAAGTTAAGGCTGGGCACGTGCGAGGTGCAAAGTGCGCCTAATAGCGCCAATAGCGCCTAAACGCCGCCGCCGCCGCGGCCGCAGGCGGGCGCGCGCGCTCGTGCGGTGCGGTGCACTGCACATGTGCGAGTGCATGGCCATGCATACCATGTGTTTCTAGAACAATATGGTATGTCACATGGCCATTTAAATACCCTTAACTTTTTCATTTTTCAAGTTATGTGAGAACTCACTTCATGATTATTTTCAACCTTATTAAATGCCAATGTTTGAGAGTTAATATCTCTCAAACCAATCAATCAATTTGATTGATTCTTTTTGCAACTTATTTCTTGTAGTACGAACTTTAATAAGGTAAGAATCAATATTGAAAAATTCCCAAAATATAGAAGTCATGTTCTTACTGCTGTTAGATTAACTTGCTTATGTATAAAAGTGTAATCCATGTGCTTGTTAATATGGTAGGGTTCTTACCTCCCAAAAAATAAAAATAAAAATTTCCAGCGGTTTTTAACTTTTACAAAGCAATAACAACACTTTCATGCTGCACCATCACTTAAAAACATTTATGTACTTGAAGATCATAGAAGCTCCTAAAAATGGTAACTCCTACATAAGTTAGGAATGGATGCTCGGGATTAGCTTAAGTATTGCGAAGGTAAGTTTCGTCACTTAAAACAGTTATCTTCTCGCTAAAATCCATGATCTCTTAATTGAGTTTGGCAACTTTAATGACGAAGTATTTCTTTATCCTGCCAGCTAAAAATTGGACGAATTTCACCTCGAAAGTTCCTGAAGAAATTGGTGAAGATTTGGATCCAAACAAAGAAATGTATCTTCTTACAGGAAGATCCATGATCTCTTTATCTACACTTCCATCACTGTGAAAACAAATACCAACAGTGCGGGCTCATTGCTGTTGTCAAACAGTAACAACCTGTATTAAACAGCAACAATGAAAAGGGGGAAAAAAATATCAAGAGCACATCACGAAATCATATTGAAATTTATATTTCTGCCATCATCCCTCTTTAGTAGGCTGTCTCAACCTGTAAATCTATAAAATAACTGCAATAATCAATAAAAAAGGTGTTCTACGCGACACCTTGGCTAATGTCATACACAGATAAGAAAACGGGTAGAACAGATTTTCCACAAAATAAAGATCGTGGAACAAGTTGGCGCAAACGCGAAAAGCGAAATTGTTCAGCAGGTTTAATCAAAACAAGAGAAAATTAAGACACGCAGCTGGAAAACGAAGAAGAAAAAACAACACTCTCACATCTACCAACAAGTCAACAGATGTCCAATATATTGGGCATTCAGAATGTCGGCTTTCATAGCTTGTACGTAGAAAAATGCTTAGGATATTTGTGTGATGATCTAACTGTTCAAGAGACAAAAATAGTAGTATATATGTTACATTGTCACATGACGTCGTTCTAAGAGTCAAAGCAGCTGACGTCGTTCTAAGGACCATGTAATATTTACTCGCGATGTATACTGCAGAAGTTGTTTGGTTATATATTGTGTTTTGACATCGAAGTTTGTGTTATATATATATTACACGTTATCTCAAGTCATCGTTGAAGTTATATAAGTTGTGGAAAATAAAGTGTGATCAAGAACATAGAAGAGTGAAATGTCCAATAAAGGCGCTGAGTTAGGAAGATACATTTCAAAAATCAAAATAACTACAGTATGACACACAGACAGAGACAAAAATAACCCTTTTTTTTTTGGTGCTAAAAATAAAAATATAACCCTGCTATGAAACAAAAACCAAAGATGGGATCATGATGCAGCATAGCATCATTCGATGGGGAGAGTGTTAGTTTTTTAAATTTTATCACAAATCAATTGGCATATTGAGGGCTTACAGGGTCGAAACATTAGGGGAGGCCTCGATTCTTAGTGTTATTCAAAACTTCAAAACTTTTGACAAATCAATTTGTTTTATTCAAGATCAAGATGTACTTTTTAAAACCAAAGCTAAGTCATAGACCAAAATATTACTCTCTGAAATCTGTAATTTTAGTTCCAAATTGATTTTTTTGTTTGAAGTAAAATACCAATATCAGGCGAAACATTGGATAACAAGAAGATGATCTAATATATGTATATGAGGCCAGGGCCAACCTCCTTTGACCCATTCTTCTATGTGATGTCCCCTTTGCATTTGTTATTTGTAATTTGACCAATCAATATGCATAACTTTTTTCTCTCCTCCACTTGGACATAATTAAATTGTATTCTCACTCCGCCACTTGTACATGCCAATAAATACTTAACATCTATTTATTTCTTGATTGATTTTTGGTATGAAGAAATGTCGTATAGGGAACTTCGTTTTCCTTCAATCATATTTTGTGTGCTATTTCCTTCTCTATTTGTATTTGTTGTTAGGTTATATTGATGTTTTTGTTGTATTTTCACTGCTTTAATTGACTCATAGTACCATAAAATAAACCCAAGAGTACTATTTTGGTCTATTTAAAAGTGTCGGGTTGTAAATTTTCACACACACACACATCTCTGTGTTGTGTTTATTTAATAGCTTAAATATAAAACCCATGGCCATATACGTGGCTAATCCTAATATTCTGATGGATTTCTCCATTAAAACTCTCCATCTCCTCCCTAAAATCCGTACCAAGCTCTTGAGAGTGAACATAGAGCGTCCCTCCCAAAAATCCCAGGTGTCATTTTATCAAAATTATAAAAAAACCTAGGTGTCAAAAAATTTGAATTTTTTTAGAACATCTTGACCTCCTCTACATTCGAAAACATTTTAAGCTAAAGTTCCACGTGTAATCTGCTTTCTCAGATAGTTTGAAAGTTAAACGCATTATCAAGAATAATATACTCATTATCTTGTTAAAGTTCAACACATGCTCTACATATAATTTCAGCACATCAGATGCATCATGTGGATAGGTAAACATTTTGAAAGTAATGGTTCTCTTGCGACACCAGAAAAGTTAAGCATATTAGGAGATCTTCAAACGTCAGACATAAGACTAATTTTACCTTCAAAGTTTTCAAAATTATTGATTAATCGTTGTTTAGAAGCATTATATTATGTCAGTGCATCAGATTTGGTAGCATTATATGAACTTTCTTATTCAAACGTTAAGTGTATCTACTACAATTTTGTTATTATTATTTTCCCTTCTGTTGTTATTTGTTACGTTAAACTTAAGGAGGTTGCTTCTGTGGTGGAGGTTTTCGTCCAACCCAGTGTAGGCTCACTGTCTTCTTAGGGATTTTGAATCCTAATAGAAGCTTTTCGTCAATTATCTCATTAAGCCATCCATGTAGAGATGTCAAAGGGCCGGGCTTGGGCCGGCCCAGCCCAAGCCCATCGGGCCTGCAGTGGGGCCGGGCCGGGGCCGGGCCAAGAAGAGTGCAAACCGGGCCGGGCCTGCCGAAGGGAATCCTAGGCCTGGTCCAGGCCCAGGCCCTAGGCCCAATATTTAGGGCCGGGCTTGGGCCGGGCCCGGGCCCTTTTTTTTTTTTTCATGTTATTCAATTTTAACACATAACAATTTAGGATAAAGAACGATAAAGTAACTGGAAGAAGATTGCAAGCACAGTTTAATTGTAAAAACTTCCTAAAGAGGCATCATGTGATATGTGCTGGATCTTACAGGAAATTCAAACATGATCGATTTTGTTTTTCTCTCCTCCAGAAATCATTGAAGAAGCAAGTGAAGCTAACATCCCTATCTCAAAGGACACTCCAGTTGACTTGATTGTGCTGGATCTGGCTCTTTTCAGACATAAGTCCAAAACACTCCTTTGGTACTACCAATGTGCACATGCCCACATGTGACACCACACACACACACACACACACACACACAAGGGGATGACTCTGATTTGTTGACACACACTGTGGTGACTTGATCAACGGTATGGATTAGCACAGCACAGAGAAGAGTCTCCCCGGCAGACAACTTGAAAATGTGTTTGGAAAACAGAGTTCCCTTCAATGAGAGAACATTGGCCTACAAAGTTGAAGACAAGTTGGGAGCACAAGCGTGCTCAAATCATTAACAAAAGCATAACCTTTATCTTTTGTTGCTGCTTTGGTAGCTCATAGCTGCTTAGAAGACAAATTTTGGTCACAAATATATTTGTTATCCTTTTTGGTCCCATCCCATCATAATTAAACAATTCTGCTCGTGTTTGTCTATCCAAAGTGGGTCCCCCTGCATAACAATTGTCAATTACGGCAGTAGAAGAAAATTTTGTTTATTGTTAGTGACATGTAGGTCCATAAATAATTTGTTGTTACTTAATTGGCATAAGTGTAGACGGATATAACAATAATCATACAGTTGAAGCCAATCTTTCCTTGTTGGATACAAATTGCATTCAACAAAGGAAATTTATTTTCTATTTGCGAGAGACCAATATGCAAACAAATTAGCGAAGGCTTGTGTTTTGATTCTTATCGAACTTTGGATGCTTGACAAACCTCCAACCAGCTTACTGGAAGACCTGGATAAAGATGCGCATGGTGAACGGAGGCTAAGGCAGGTTTCTAGTTTTAATTAGTTTTTTTTTTTCAGTACTAATTTGTACCTAAACCAAGGGAAAATTTGTTCCAGTCGGTAGGGTTAACAGGAAATAGGAACAACTGAAACCAAGTTTGATAGAGAATACACGCTATATAAGGCTAAACTTGCTGGGATCTTTGAACTGCTTTTATTGGCAAATTAGACCATTAAGTCAAGTCATGTCGGGTATGCTTGGTTCATGGTTTAAATCATTGCGTCACGGCAATTGGGAGTGGAAATGGGAGGGCAAGTTTTTTTTTTTGAAAAAGGTGGGGCAGGCCAAAATAGGGCTGATTTTGGGCCAAAATCGGGCCGAAAACGGGCCAGATCCGCGCCGAAAACGGACCAGGCCTGTATCGGGCCAAAACCGGGCTGGGCCTGGCCCGGGCCATTTTTTTGGAAATCCAGGCCTGGTCCAAGCCCAGGCCCAAGGCCCTATGCCTGCGGGCCTGCACTGTTCACCTGCGGGCCGGGCCGGGCTTTTTTCGGGCCGGATTGGGCTGGGCCGCGGGCCGCCCGGCCCGTTTGACACCTCTACATCCATGTCAGTTGCTTCTGTTGTAGGAACACTCCACGAAACAACCTTCACCATTTGCCAGTGTGAAAGTTGGAAGCAATTTGTCAAAAAGATATTCCATTCCACGTGTCCGGGATATACACACACCCCATGGTCTTTGTACAGTGGTACAGGCTTCCTCTATATAACTTCAGAGGAATTGCATCCCTTTTACAAACATGAAACAACACAGTTTTTTTTTCTAGGCAAATTTGATTAAAACACGTTACCCATTACAACCTAAGGCGATACCCAAACGGGTATCCCTGGAACAACTAAGACAACGCATCCAAACGGATGGTCTTGGAAAATGGCCCACATGGCCTTGGAGGAAATAACGGTACACATAAGGGCTACCCGTATTTGGGGTTACCAAATTAAGGGGTAGTCAAAGACGGGAAGATGCAATTTCTTGCACTATATCCCTAGCTCCCACCAAGACAGGGGAGAGAGCCATGGGCCGCTTTAGATGGCAGTTTACATTACTGCCGCGGTTTACATCGGAGCTCCAACAGTTGAAGGAGGGTCCTCCCAAGGCCGGATCGAAACGATCCGAAGCTCGAAGAGAGTATGCATCTTCCAACTCTCGCAAATCCGGCATCTTCAAGCCACAAGTTCTCCATTTCTGATTAACATCGGATGAATCTAACCAAACCAACCGGATCAAAGATCCGGCAACGATGACGACAGATCTAAGAACAAATCTCAGATCTGAGGATTTCAGAAGGAGGGGGGAAACCTTGAGGCCGAAGGAGCACCAATCTGTGGGGGAATGGAGTTAATTAGCTGGAGGGAAGAAAAGCCATGGAATATTTGCTTCGTCAGCTTAATTAAGTTTGTTGGATAACTATTTCGTTGTTTCCGTTTTCATATAAAAAAATGTTATTTCCACTTCTTTATATGTTTTTTCACTTCTTTCCGTCGCTCAAGATGTAAACATGTGGATGGGTTGACGTATTAGGAGAAAAATAGACTCTCATCTTTGTATATTTAGATCTTTTAAAAAATATGACTCCTTAATTCATGACCGACTCAATTCAGATTCAGACATTAAATATCAACATAACTTATCAGAGTAATTTGAGGTGAGAAGTCTCTCTCTCTTCTCAAAAGGGTATTATGTTTTGTTAATGGAACAAAAGATTGGTTTCATTAGGAGTTGACTTAAAGCAACAGACATCTGAGTCTACATTGTAGAGACTTTATTTCCTTCTATATACTTTTTCATCTTTTCTTTTGTGCTTGTAATGTGGATCCGTTCATTAAGCAGTTAAAATCAACATAATTTATTGGAGTAATTTACTGAGGTGAGTAGCTTTTATATGGATTAAATAACGAGATTGGGTTAACTACACTACAAGAAAAATAACCATTAGCGACGGAATTTTTCCGTCGCTAAAAGTAAAAATTCCTCTGTAAGCCGTCGCCTAAACCCTCGTCGCTAAAGGTTTTATCGACGGAATTAGTATTCCATCGGTGAAGCCTTTGTCATTAGCGACGGAAATGGTCATCCTTTAGCGACGGAATTTCCGTCGCTAAAACTATTTTCCAATTTTTAGAAAATTAAGTTTTTTAAAATAAATAAAGAAATATAAATATATTTTTAAAAAAATTACCATTAGGGACGAAAATTCCGTCGCTAATTCCGTCGCCAAATTTTGTGCAAGACAAATTGTCCGTCGCTAATTCCGTCGCAAAAACCATAATTAGGAGCTTAATAAATTTTTCCGTCGCTAATTCCGTCGCAAAAACCATATTTTGGAGCTGAATATATTTTTTCGTCGTTAATTTTGTCACAAAAACGCATAGTTAAGAAAATTTTCGTCACTAATTCCGTCACAAAAACAAATATTTAGGTGCTAAATGATTTTTTCCGTCGCTAATTCCCGCGCAAAAATCATATTTAGGAGCTAAAATTTTGAATACCACTAAAAGTTAACAATTGAGTTAACAAATATTCAGCATTTGTTGAATACCACTAAAAGTTAACAATTGAGTTAATACATCTAAATTAACCACTTGCTTGGTTACCAAAATGAACAAATATTCCAACAAATGTAACGTCAAATCTTGTTACATAAGGCATCATCCACCAAGCTCGTCGAATGTATCATCATTGCCATCCTCAGTAGCATCAGTCGCGGTAACTTCGGCCTGTAACAAAGCAATTAAAGACATGTTAAAGGATGTATCAATGTACTTGCATAACCGGGCCTAACCATGAATCCAACCTAAAATATGTGAGTCAAACAATGATGGAACTACAACAAATATTTGACAATATCCAACATCCAACATGGTAGCTACAGCAGTCCCATGCACATCCACACCACCCCCTGCTTTGCACTCACATCCACACCACGCACACACACAACAGGTTGGCACACACAATGTGTAGTCTTGAGCTTCGGCAATGAAACGAGGCCCTAAGCCCTTTTACCCACCAAAACCCCCGAGATTGTAGGGCGGGCGGAAAGACAGCAGGCCCATCAAAATGGCAGTCAGGTCCGGCATAGAAGTTGGGCTCGATGGCCAGCCCCCATGCAAAATATGATCATTTGGGGATCATCTGGACAAAATTTCGTCACGAAAAAAATATTCGCTTCAAAGGTGATGACAGAAGAGGTGAACGAAATTCCACGAGTCGATAAAAATGTCAACAATTGGTGACACAACTCTATTTAAGATGCTTAAAGTTATTTTCCCTACTACTATGCTCAAGACTGCACATTGAGGCTATGACTGAAGTAGCTAAGAAGATAACAGGGAAGGAGAGCCCTCTTAATTTCCATTAGAAAAGAGAGAGAGACAGAGTGGGTGCTAGTATAAACCTGTCACTCTATTTCCATTATCTTGATGAGAGAGGCAGAGTGTGGAAGTTTTATGCTACAAATTAGAACTAGAAAGAGCCGATTGTCATTGTTGCAGCCCCCCGCCAAACACACATCACCTCCACTACTACAGCAGTCCCATGCACACCCACACCACCCCTTGCCTTGCACTCACATACACACCACGCACACACACACGACAGGTTGGCACACACACACCCCGCACACCCCCTCCCCCTAGCAGTCACCATGGCTGCTCCCTCATCCTTTCATCCCCATGCACACACAACTTTACATAGTTGTGCACGGACCATCCCTCCCCCCCACCCCAACCCCCAAAACCCTCTTCAAGAACACCCCAAAAAGAAACTGTCAAGCATCCAGTTTGACAGTTCTGTGGACTGTGGAGGTTTGAGGTAGGGTAGAGATGATGTTCCTGTGGCTGTCTTCTAATAGAGTATAATAATTAAGAAAAGCTGAATACATGGATGAGTTTATAGGCATCGTATCCCTTTAGTCTCCATTCACATGTATAATGCATCCTCAAAATCAACAACGAACTTCGTTGACCATTTATCACGTTTTTAACTTCGTCAAATTAAACAAAGGATGCCATAAGTAACGTCGTAATGTAATTTTAGTGGCATTTTAAACATCATCAAGTTAAACAAAGGATGACAAAGATAACACATTTTCATAGAAAATATGAATTACCTGTAGGAGTTTTTTCTCTTTCATCCGTTTTTCCACCTCAATCTCTACCATGTTTACAATTTCAGTCTCTTTCATCTTCTGCACCTCAAGCTGCACGATCTTAGCAATTTCGTCTTTCTAATTCTCAGAGGCCGGAGATTGATCTAGTGAAATACGCATTGATGCCCTGACATCTCGTGCAGTTTCGCGAGTACCACGTATGCGTCCTTTCTTGTCGCGAACTCCAGGCGTTTCTCGCCATAATTCTGATGAATCATAATCTACCAAGGAAGAGTTGGGTTCTTGGGAACTAATTTCATCAAATCTCACAGCATATGCATCCTATATACAAAATGCAAATCGAGTTAGAGATTTGTTAGACTAGATAGATGAAAAAATCAGCGGCAAAAAACAAACTTACGCGGATAACCTTTGCCTTTTTTGAGACATATGGACGGTCTTGGTCCTCCAATGGCTGACCATTAGGATCACGTTTAAGTTTATGTGTCAATTTGTACACCTCTAGCTTCACCCTTGCTTCGCTAATTTCCGGCATCTTCTCCTTCAATTCAACTCCAATAATAACATGCGGCACAGAACCACCGGTGTGAGATGGCTCATCATTTGCAGATCGATTTGTCCTTGCACACCTGGATTTTTCTTGCCATTTAGTGGTTGCCCATACATCCACCATCTTTTGCCAAACATCATTACGGATCCAATCGGAGGGGGGGGGGTGATTCCTTCATAAGTGTGGATGTGCATCTTCTCCTACCTTGCTCATTGCATATTTCCTCGCTCCTTCCATCCATTTTGCATAATTGGTAGAAATGTGATGGAAAAAAGCAATCTTTCCCATTGCTTCCTGCTCAGGAGACTCAAAGTCAAAGTACCCCTGCCACGTTAAAGTAAAAAAAATTAGTTGATCAATATGCAGTAAATTGGAATTTTGGATTTATGGCTGACTCAAGCTAAGAGGAAAAGAAAACCAAGAAAAGTACGCAAAGAAGTTAGCATTATTTGCTTATGCTATATAATCAGTGGGGACGAGTTTCTAATCGAGATTGCTGGGCTCTCCCCTGGAACAGCAGAAGAATAGGCTAGAATTAGATTGATGAAAAGCATAAGAAACTAGCTGAACTAGAGAAAAAATTCTGACAAGACAAGAAAATGTTATGCATTTGGTAATATCTAAGTAGACACAAGAGAAAAGGTTATACAGTTTGATAGGCTATACAGTTTTGATGCATTTGGTAATATTTTTCCCCGCATTAAGACACTACGGGGAGTGAAAATAGCATTTGTAATTGATGATCAGCACCCAACACATTGACAATCCCTGATCGTTAAATATGACTAGTGAAAATTATCCAAAAACCTTGAACAGCAAACTTGACAGCACTTCTTTTAAAAGGGTGGATACTTTTTAAGTGTCCATCTTTATTGCCTAGTGACCGTAAATGAGTGGAGCATAGAACAGATTCCACATAGTATACGTTCAGGGAAGGAATATTCAACAGCAAGGTAACCCCGATGTGAGCCATCTTTCTGAGGTATCTTTTCAAAGATGACAACTTTGTCCAGAGAGGAAACTAATCAGTGATCAAGAAACCTTAAAATAAAGAACCCACGGTGGCTGCAAAGCTCCAAGCACAACTCAATACACTGACAGACAGCCAGCATCTCAAAGTTAAAAAGGAAAGAATGCTACATGGGACACCAGATGTTCTCGAAGGCCATAATATGCTGCACCATGCCAATAACATACTGCACACTAGCTCAAGATTACTAGAAGAATAAATCCAATGAATCAAAGTTTTCCCAACTTACATTTACTGAACAGTACTACTTGTTTCACAACTAGATCGACCAATTCCAAAGGATGGTTCTCTGGACTTCTTTTTCAAATTTGTCCAAAAACAACATCTTTTTCCAATACCAAATTGACTTCTTCAAAGCACTACTGAATCACAGAAAAAATAGGAACTACTAAGTGTGAATAAGACTAAAGCTTAAAGCAAAGGTAAGATGCACAAATTTTTAACACTCCCGCTTAGGGCATGCTTTCTATCAAGCATACCAAGTGCAGCTCGAAACATTTCAAACTTGGATTCTATCAATCGCTTTGTTAAGAGATCTGCAACTTGATTACTTGTACGAAGACTATCCAACTTAATATCTTGACTTGGCACCTTCTCTCTACAAAACGATGAGGAACTTCAATGTGCTTTGTCCGACATGAAATACATGATTTAAAGCAAGTTTAACAACACCTTATTGTCACTGTGAATTGGTAATGCGTAATCCACTTCCTTGTAAATATCATTGATCAACCGCTTCAGCCAAATGCATTCTTGCGTGGCCATAGTTGTTGCAATGTATTCCGCCTTAGTGCTGGAAAGAGCAACTCTAATTTGCTCATCACTACACCAACAAATAGCTACTGGTCCCTTACTAAAACAATAGTTTGTAGTAGAATGTTGATCATTTTCATCACCTGCCCAATCGGCGTCACTAAAGCCACTAAGTAGAAAATTTCCACCCATTTTGTACATAAGCCCATATCCAAGAGATCCTTTTACATAACGCATTACCTTCCTTGCAACATCCAGATGAGGAGTCCTTAGATTCTTCATGAATCGGGAGATCACTCAATAGGGTAAGCAATATTCGGCCTTGTGATAGTTAAATAAATCAAACTACCAATAAGTTGCAAAACTTCCTTGCGTCCTTCAACAACTGTCATTCACCTTTCTTTAACTTGAGATAAGGCTCCATAGGAGTAGCCATTGCTTTCGCCTCCACATCTTAAAATGCTCCAGCAAACTTTTAGCATATCTCTTGTGAGATATGAAAAACCTATCTTCTGACCTTTCAACTTCTAAGCCCAGAAAACATCCAACTTCGCCCAAATTCTTCACTTCACAATGGATGGACAAGTCATTCTTTAAACGTGAAATTTCATCATCTTGTCTCCCTTGATGATCATGTCATCCACATACAATAGAACCACCACATGCTTACCAGACTCCATCTTTATAAACATACTAGATTTGGAATCTAAAATTTTAAAACCACAGAAAGTAAGATATTGAGCAATCTTACCATACCATGCACGCGGAGCTTGTTTTAGACCGTACAAAGCCTTCTTCAATTAGGGAAACTTCTTAGAGATGAAACCTTGTGGTTGCTCCATAAGAACTTCACAATCTAACTCGCCATAAGGAAATACGTTCTTTACATCAAGTTGCCAAAACTTCCAACCCTTAGAAGCTAAAGAGATAATTGCTCTCACGGTGACCATTTTGGCTACTGGGCTGAGAGCTCCTCGTAATCTAACCCATAACTTTGTGAAAATTCGTGAGCAACAAGTCGAACATTGTGCCTATCAACCGTTTTATCCATCGTCTTCTTCAATTTGTAAACCCATTGGCAGGTTACGAATTCATAGTCTTTAGGCTTTGGCACAAGCTCCCCTATCTTGTTCTTCATTAATGTAACAATTTCTTCTTGTGTAGCTACTTCCCATTTTGAGATACCTCTCGCTTCATCTTAGCGTCAAGGTTCACTGCCATCTATTGTTCGAAAAGGAAACAAGTAGTCACACTACACTGATTCAAGCCAACTGCATAATCTTTGCAGTAATCAGGTTGTCTTATTTCTCTTGTTGACCTTCTCATTGTGGACCCAGTATGCCCATCATTATCAAAGTTTGAAGACACCAAAATATTACCTGGAATGTCTTCAATCTGCCTTATAGGAGAGGAAGGAGTACTAGTTTCAGGAAAAAAACTGAGCACTTTCATCACCTCTGGGAAATGATGAGACCTTATCAAACACCATCTCGATCTAGAAGTGAAAAACTTATGTGTTTCTGGATCCATGCATCTCCAACCTTTCCTACGTGAATCATAGCCAATAAATATACACTTATTTGCTTTTGGGTATATATATATATATATGTGTGGTGGGGGGGGAGCTGATCCGTTGATAGCGCGGGCAAAATAAGAGAAGTTGCCAACGCGATCTGGCCGTCCATCCTGAAATGATGGACGGTCCAGTTCTTTTTTTTAAAGGTTGTCAGTCGTCCGCGACACTGTGTCGTGAACGAAATTTTTTTAACCAAATTGCCCCTCATGTCGTCCGCTAAATAGTCTAGCGGACGACTTTTGACCCTAACAACCGTCAAGCAAAAAGTCGTCCGCTACACTGTGTAGCGGACGAATTTTTGCCTGACGATTGTCAGGTCAAGTCCACATCTTGTTCACAAGTCACATTTTCTCCCCACGACTGTCGTCCGCTACACAGTGTGGCGGACGACTTGGCAGATATACCCCAAAAGTGCCATAATTCCCATATATTTTTCCATTCTCATCTACTTGAGATCCGCTTGTTTCCGTTTTCAGCTCTTTTCAAATAACACTTGCTTCAAGCTTCACTCAAGCAAGGTAAGTTTGTGAATGGTGAAGTTTTCTTTATGGATTGAATGACGAAGTTTCTTTTTTTTTTGGATGGATATATAAATTTTTTTGAGTTTATGTTTGTAGTATCTATCAGTCTATTTATTTATCAAAGTAATTTTAATTTGTGATGTTCAAGAAATTAATATGTTAACTTCAAAAAATTTATTATAGTTAAATTAGAATTTTTTTTAGATTATGTTTGTTGTATTTTGGTATGTTAAATTTGTCTATTCAACCAAGTAATTTTAATTTGTTAGGTTCAAGAAATTAATAATTGTTAAATTGGAGATACTTTTAAGATTATGTTTGGTATATTTGTTATGCTAACTTGGTCTATTCATCAAGGTAATTTTGATTTGATATGTTCAAGAAACGCCATTTGATAGTTAAGCATAGTCTATTTCTACATAGGTTTTGTTTCACAATGTTGTCCGATTTTGTTTCAAGCTCGAACACCCCAGTAGATGCTAGTGATCCGTATCTAGGACGAACGTTTCAAACATTAGAGGAAGTCGAAGAATGTTTTTGAGCGTATTCGTTGAGGGTTGGATTTGACATTAAAATACAAGAACAAGCTACATAACAAAAAAAAAATGCTCTCGATTATACGAGTGTCATAGGAGCAGACACCCACTGCAAAAATGAGACATGCGTCGGTAATGATGACAGTGATGACAAAATAAGATATGCACGGAGAAGACGGGACTACTTTGCGCTAACGAATTGCTAGGTCAAGATGTTCGTAAGCCATAAACCCAAGCAAGATCATTGGCTTATTACTAGTTTGGAATTGGCACACAATCACCTGTTAGTAACCCTTTCTAAGGTGAGTCAGATGCATCAACACAAGAAGATGGGTAAGGTCACAAGGAGCTTGATTCACACAATGAGCAATGCGCGGCTAGGACCTACCGACAATGTTAATGTTCTTGCTGAATAGGCTGGGAGAATTCAGAATCTAAACTTTAACACGACAGACGTTTGAAACGCGGTCTGAACCCAAAGATGAGCTGCGTATGACCTCAATGATGCTCAATCCACAATGAGCCTATTGAAGCAGATGCAAATGAAGGACCCGCAGTTTAGATTCGATTATAAACTTGACGACGAGTATCAAGTTTCCACAATTTTTTGGGTCGACGGTCGTTCAAGGCTTGCTTATAAGCATTTTGGGGATGTCGTGACTTTCGACACCACATATCGTACCAACAAGTACTCGATGTCGTTCGCTCCTTTCACATGCGTCAATCATCATTACCACTCCATCATGTTTGGGTTCGCTTTGTTAAGGGATGAGATCGAGAGTTCTTTTGAATGGTTGTTTAGGCGTGGCTGGAAGCAATGAACTTCAACCAATCCAAAGTTAGCATCACAGATTAATATTTGGCAATGAAGAAGGCTATTGCTGCTGTCTTCCCAGATACTCGACACAACTTGTGCACTTGGCACATAAGCAACAAATGCCTTGAACGTCTACATCACGTTTATGCAAAGTATCCAGACTTTAAACATGAATTTGACAATTGCCTTAACAAGTCGTTAATGATTGAGGATTTTGAGAAGAGGTGGGAAAAGTTTGTTGAGGATTACTCATTGCAAGACCACGAGTGGCTCTAACACTTGTATGAACTCAAAGAGCAATGGATTGGTGTTTGCACGAGAAGGTATTTTTCTGCGGGCATGAAAACGGCGGGCAAGAGTGAATCTTTGAATGCCTGGTTCAATAGTTATGTGGGTACAGCTACCAATTTGAAGAGTTTTGTCACGTCCGCCCAAAAAGCGGTTGCCTCGTTATTTGTAAAAGAAAGGGCCGCAGACTTTGCAAGCACGTACAAACAAAGAAAAAGATTGTTGAGACCCCGTTGGAGCTAAACGGTGCAAAAGTCTATAATAAGGAGATATTCATGCAATAACAAGTGGAGTTGCAAAAATCGGGACGACATAGTATAAATAAGGTGGCAGATTAGTCTACACGTGAGTTCAAGGTTTATTCGCTGATGAATGACCTCGTCCCTGAGAAGCTACGCTGAATGTATACGGTGAGCCATGACACATTGAAGGATTCGGTGAGATGTGTTTGCAAGAAGTTTGAGTTCCATGGCATCCTGTGTAGACACATTCTGTGCTTTTTCACCCAAAAGAATATCAAGGCAATCCCCGATAAATACGTCATGCCGCAGTGGACGAAGGTTGCAAACAGGTTGCACGGTAACTTTGACTTTTCGGAGCATCCATATACTGACTTTGAAGAATCAGAGACGTTGCGATATCATCATCTGGTGACAATATTTACCCATTTATCCGTAAAGGGTGCTGTTATAATGACCGGGTATAAACATCTCCTCGAAATAGCGCAGCAGCAAGAGCCCATCGTTGACCGATTGGAAGTAGCTTCAGTTAGCAA
Source organism: Escallonia rubra (assembly GCA_033065855.1). Lineage (NCBI taxonomy): Eukaryota > Viridiplantae > Streptophyta > Magnoliopsida > Escalloniales > Escalloniaceae > Escallonia > Escallonia rubra. The sequence goes on along the minus strand of JAVXUO010002298.1, from coordinate 4,675 downwards.
TGGGGTTGACACTGAGCCTACACAGGGATCAGAAGATGATGACCCTATTGAGGAAGATGACAATGATATCCGGCCTTTGAATCCAATTATATCGCAAAGGAAAGGCCGCAAGAGATCTACCCGGATGAAGAGCACTATTGAACAAGCAACCCAACTTAAAAAGCTAAGAAGGTGTGCACTATGCAACAAAATGACCAACCATGACAAGTGGAACCATTACAAGGCACCGGGGATAAGTTTAGGGGGTTTACAAGACAAGGAAGAAGATGATGCCGAAGATGAGGAAGAAGAAGATGCAATGGATCTTTAGTTGGACTTTTTGTAATAATTTTGTTGTAATAATCTTTTGTGAGCATCAAGTCTTTCTTTTTTTTTCTTTTTCCGCCACATAGTCTAGCGGATGGATGATATATTTTTTTGATTTCGGCTGTTAGTTTTATTTGGTTGTTCAGGATGTCAGCTACACTATATAGCGGACTGCAGAACCATTAGTCTTCAACATTTAGTTTTTTTGTTGTTGTTAAGGATGTCCGTTACACTTTATAGCGGATGGCGCAACAGAAACATTAGACTTCAACACTTAGAATTGCTTTGGTGTTTTAGGGCACCTAACATCAATATTCAACACTTTGTTTTATTTGGTTGTTTAGGGTGTCTGCTACACTATATAGCGGACAGTGAAGCAGAAACATTACACTTCAACACTACGATTTTTTTTATGTGTTTTAGACTGTCCGCTATACTATCTAGCGGACGGCAGAACCATGAGTCTTCAACATTTAGTTTTTTTGGTTGAGGATGGCCGCTACACTATATAGTGGTCGGCGCTGCAGAAACAACCCGTTTCAACACTTAGAATGTTTTTGGTGTTTTAGGGCACCTAACATCAATCTTCAACACTTAGTTTTTTTAGTTGTTTAGGATGTCCGCTACACGATATAGCTGACGGTGAAGCAAAAACATTACACTTCAACACTTAGAATTTTTTTGGTGTTTTAGACTGTCCGCTATACTATCTAGCAAACGGCAGAACCATGAGTCTTCAACACTTAGTTTTTTTGTTGTTAAGGATGTCCGCTACATTATATAGCGGACGACGCAGCTGAAACATTAGACTTCAACACTTAGAACATTTTTGGTGTTTTAGGGCACCTAACATCAATCTTCAACACTATGTTTTATTTGGTTGTTCAGGATGTCCGCTATACTATATAGCGGACGGTGAAGCAGAAACATTAGACTTCAACGCTTAGTTTTTTTTTTGTTGTTAATACTGTCTGCTACACTATATAGCGGACATTGCAGTAGAAACATTAGACTTCAACACTTAAATTTTTTTGATGTTTTAGGGCACCTAACATCATTCAGGATGTCTGGTACACTATATATCGGATGATGAAGCAGAAATATTAGACTTCAACAATTAGAATTTTTTCGGTGGTTCAGGATGTCTGCTATACTATATAGTAGACGACGCAGTAGAAACATTAGACTTCAACAGTTAGAATTTTTTTGGGGTTTTCTTGAATACTGCTTTATTTGGTTTTTTCCCATCATCATGATGTCTGAATGAGGGCAAAAAAGCCACACCATAATATTTTCTTACCACCATCAAACCTATCTCAATAAGGGCCAAAAATCCGCAACACACAAATAAACCACCACAACACAAAAAAATACATGTCTCAATCGAACAAGTAATAAATTGGTATTTAAAATAAAATTGTTGTCTTAAAAATAATCGTTTACAAAAAGTCATCACTGTGCCTCATTCTCGTCCTTAGACGGATGCAGAATAAACCTAATTGGTCTAGGCCAGCCTCTATAAATTTGCCAAGCTATTCTATATCTAAAGGCCTCTACTTCTGATGCGTTCCAGACGGCCGCCTTAAGGCTCTCACCCCGACAAATATAGTCCATGTACATGCAGATGAAGACGCCGCGGTCCGAGGTATTAGCTTGCTTGGGCCTGCTCCTCTTCACTCAAATTTGGAGTCGCAGCCTCGCCGGTACTTTAGTTCACGGAGAGAATGGACCATGACACATACCATATTCTTTGGAGAAATAAAAAAGGATGGCGTAAGCTATGAGTTAACTTTATGTTGGAAGCTTTTAGAGCGCTGGTTATACCGTGGCTTTTAGAACCTTAGCATTATATTTAGAGGTTTGTTGATAGTCACGGCCTCCCGTGTTGGGGGCGTGACATTTATGGAAACAAGTGGGCATACCAACACATAGAGGAGTCGTTAAACTTTCGTGCTGAATAGAGTTTTCCTCTGATGTATGGCTTGGAAATGATGTTGAATTAGGGAGTACTACGGAGCACATGTCTCCTATATTTATTCAATTCGTAGAAGGAAGAAATCTGTGTATTTATTTACATGAGTTAATACCTGAAATAACTGCCTTTTTTTTTGGTTAGGAAGAACTTCAAAGAAGCAGTACCAACAACAGGATGTTGTGAGGATGAGTTGGTTTTTTTGGAAATGATAATATTCTCTTTTATGTTGGAGCAAGGTGAACTTTTCAGAACTCATGTTTGCATAATAATTTCTCTGATATTCTATTCAAAGCTGAAGTTGTTTTTTCTATACGTAGAAATTAAGATATGTTAGAGAGGTAAAGGTTAGCAGTAGTAATGTAATAATATTATCGTATTGACATAATAGAGCTGGTCAACACCTTTGCCTTTGGACAAACATATATTAACATCTCTATTCCCTTCGGCTTGCATTGTGATTCAGTAGATACAAGCGTCTTTAAAAGCTGAACATTCTTCTTAGCTTAATTTGCAGAAAGTAGCAATCATAAGTTACTAAGACAATATCAAACCAATAGACAACAATATGTACAACGTGACGTGAACATGTAACATAAGATGTACACAAGTAATCAATGAGTTATAGTAGTTGATACTGTGAAACTTTAAAGTTTAAGTGATCACTTACATTTTTTCTATGTAGAACCAGATAAGGAGCAAGTGGTCCTGAGAATGTACCTCAAGTAGAAGTTAAAAGAAGAAAACAACATTAATAAGAATATGTCTTGCACCAGTAACAAAAAGAAGAAGATAATACTGTCCCAAAAATGGTCCTTTATTTCATTCAAAATCTGAAGAGTACCACAATTGACATTTTAATTGTTCACATAACTACACGTATATGGTATCTTTGATACCATTTGCTTTGGTAAGAGGACAATTTTCTCCCTTATCTCTCTCCTTCTTTATCTTCTCTTTTTCTTTCCTCCTTGCTGATGTCCCTCTCTTATGTACTAAATACTCTATGCTTTTCTTCATAGCTATTGCTACTTCTTGCTAAATGAAGCTTACTCTTTTTCAGTTACCTGTCCCTTGTCCTTGCTTCCTAGACTTTTTCTTAGTGGCTGCTATACATATTCCATCTTTAATCGCTTTAACGTGTGCTACTATGTTTTAATTATGCTTACTTCATTTTCAGTTAGTGTACAATGATACTGAGATGAGGCAAGTCGGTTTCCCTAATTTGTGCTATTATGTTTAGCTTCCTCCTATCGTGCTCTAATTTATTACTTACTGTAACATTCTTACTTCTTAGAATTTCCTTATTTTAAGAACACAGCTCTCTTGGGGAATTTTTGTTCGAGCCTCTCGGGGTCATATTTGTACCTGTTCTATACCTGACGTTATGTTCCTCCTATTTCTTTGAACCTTTCTGTATGCTTTTCAACCATTTTCAGTAGATTACTTAGTTTTGCAGGCAAATCTATAGGTACTAAAAGGTACACATTTCAACGATCTTTGGAAACCCTTTCCTATTACCAAAGCATGATCTAAGGGTCTCTGAAGCTTTCCACAGTGGGATATGGCATATCACAGGTAGATCACAAAACCGCAGGTAAGGAACAGAGAATTATATTAGTTACTGTAACATTCTTACTTCTTAGAATTTCCTTATTTTAAAAATACAGCTCTTTCGGGGAATTTTCGTTAGAGCCTCTTAGGGTCATAGTTGTACCTATTCTATACCTGAAGTTTTGTTCCTTCAATTTCTTTGAACCTCTTCGTATGATTTTCAACCATTTTCAGTAGATTACTTAGTTTTACAGGCAAATCTATAGGTACTAAAAGGTACACATTTGAACGATCTTTGGAAACCTTTTCCTGTTACCAAAGCATGATCTAAGGGTCTCTGAAGTTTTCCACAATGGGATATGGCATATCACATGTAGATCACAAAACCTCAGATTGTTGCATCAGCATGTAAGGAACAAAAAATTATATTAGTTACTGTAACATTCTTATCTCTTAGAATTTCCTTATCTTAAGAACACAACTCTCTCGGGGAATTTTCGTTGGAGCCTCTCAGGGTCATAGTTGTACCTGTTCTATACCTGAAGTTTTGTTCCTTCAATTTCTTTGAACCTCTTCATATGATTTTCAACCATTTTCAGTAGATTATTTAGTTTTGCAGGCAAATCTATAGGTACTAAAAGGTGCACATTTCAATGATCTTTGGAAACCTTTTCTTGTTACCAAAGCATGATCTAAGGGTCTCTGAAGCTTTGCATAGTGGGATATGGCATATCACATGTAGATCACAAAACCTCAGATTGTTGCACCAGCAGGCAAGGAATAGAGATTTGTCAAACAGCCATGAACAAATCAGGTGGACAGTATGCTCGAATGGTACATTCA